>JANHZT010003310.1:65111-77715 GCA_032468215.1 Stegonotus admiraltiensis | reverse complement strand
TCAGTGTACATAAAAAGAAAAGATACATTTGTCAAGAATCATAAGGTACAACACTTAATGATAGTCATAGGGTACAAGTAATGATGCAGCAATAGCATTCAAAATATGACAGGAGGTGCCTTTTTAGTTTCTAAACCCAAACCACCTCTCACTTAGGCATTTGGGAAACTAAAATAGTTCACAAATTCATTTGTCTTAGCACTGTATCAGCAAGTATCAGCACTGAAAATCCCTTCAGTGAAAAATTATTTCCAAAGATGCTTTAGGTCTGCGATAGGTCTTTCTTTAGTTTACTGTTTACTGTAATCACATTCTTTGGCTACATTTGGCTTATTTAAACATTTATCAATAAATATTAGGAATAGCATAAATGGGAAGGGTCAAATGTGCGCCTTTGTATACAATTTCCAGTTGCTGATGTTAATTTCATTATAGTCAGGAGTTCAAAGTATTTAAGATATTGTATTTCTCTTAGATTTTATCCCTAGAACACAATAAAATAGATTGGGCTAAGAGTGACTGGCCTAATTCATTGGGTATCCATGGCTGAAAGAGGATTTAAAGTTGTTTCCCCCATCCTTTTCCAAAAATTTAAACCATTATACCACTATCGCTTTTCTGTGCATGTGTAGGTAAATACTGTACATGATGAGTGTACAAATCATAGAGAGAGAGAGAGAGAGAGAGAGTGTTTACTAAATGTAATGACTGATTATTAATAGATATTGCTTTCCTCACGTAGTACATGTTGTTTCTTGGGGGATTTAGACGATCTAAATTTATGGTACATCAGCTTTCATCTTAGTTTTTAACCTTATCAGATGCCTGAAGTTATATCCTATGCTAGCAAGTATGAGAATTGTTGGGAGGCGCGATTGCAGCCATGTGCAATTTAGTGTGGCTCTAAAGTATACCCCTATACATAAAGAGAATCGTTCGCGAACTCAATACAAATTCTTCTTTAATGCGAATGTCAATCACCACGCATTTGCTGAAAATAGCGTGGAAAAAAATCACCCTTGGGGAATTAACGCGACGCCGCGCACAGAACGCAGTTCATTTCCGACTCGATCTACGCCCAATTAACGTGCGTTGTACGTAGGAATGTATTCGGCAAAGGCTCGGAAACACACTTTTTACGCTGCGTGGTTTCACGCATTCCAACCACTCGCCCTTCGGCAGCAGCTCTCCTGAATTAGCTCTCTACAAAGATTTCAATGCGTGTTGGCTCGACCTAACCTGCTGAGGCCTCCCACCGGTGTTTTCCCACCACCACCTTCCTTGCTAATGTACTCCTTGCAGCTTTCGGATTGGTTCCTTCGCTCGGGGGCGCTGTCGCGCGATTGGCTGGCTTTCCTCGAGGCTCCGTCGTCCGATTGGCTCCGCTGCGAAACCGGGTGCCCGCCCCTTCTCCGATACCTAGCAGGTTGCGTTGCGCCCTCTCGGTTTAGCTAGTTCCTGCTCTGACTTAGGCCCAGGCTCGGCGAAACGGGGGAGGGGCGAGAGTTAGAGTGCTGCTGCTGCTGCTGGCGAGGGACTACTTGGCGGGAGAGGGAAGAAGGGACCGGAGTCAACGCGGGGTGAGGGGACTTTTGGGACCTTAAGGCGGAGATTATGGGGCTTGACCCGGGGAAGAAGGGTGGGCTGGCTTGGGAAGGGGCCCGCAAGGGATGCGTGGAGCTGGGGGCTAATAGAAGCCGAAGGACCCCAAGGAGGAAGCAGAGGGCGCGGGGTCCTGCCGGTGGCGTGGAGGGTCCTCCGTCTGGATTCCGAGCAAGGCATTGTAGTAACAGCTACAGAATAAGCTGGGAATCGGGAGTTTGGGAGAGAGAGAGAGAGAGAGCGACACGTGAGGATGAAGGGGGCGATGAAGCGGGGTTTTTACTCGCCTACTTGGTTCCCAAAACGTCCCGATCGTGGTTTGAGAGTATTGCGGTGAATGAAGGTTTGACAGAGAGGGAGGCTCTGCGTGGAAGTAAAAAAAAACACATTTATTTAGGGCGTTTATTCATGTACTATAGCAACTCGGAGAAGAAATGAACCCATTGCCCATCCGTCGCTCTGACCCGTTCTCTAAATTTGGGTTTGAGTTGAGTACTTTAAAAAGAGAGAGAGAGAGAGAGAAAACTTTTAGAAGAAAGAGCAACTGGCTAGGATAATGAAATATTATTTTTTTTGACAAGTTCGATGGTATTGGTAAACTAACATAATACCAAGAGGTTTTCTGATTTTTTTTTATGCAATCACCTTGTCTATAACTTTGATTCTGACCCATTTAAGCTTTGAATCCTCAAACATTTTGTTTTACTTCCTCCAACGGTTGACCAAAACAAAATTCATACCTAATAGAAGTTATTATATCTTTCAGGACATTAATGAGAAGTTTTTGGAATACAACTTTGTATCTTCTGTTTACTGTGTCGGTTGTTTTGACAGAGGGACAGCTATTTTATTGAATAGCTGTGTTATACTGTAATTGCATATATATTTATAAAGTACAAATTGTTGCTTATACCACAAACCACTTAGTTTTTTCAAACTGACACTTAAAAAATTGAAGTGTACATGTTACATTAAAGAGTACTGTGCTGCATCACATTTAAAATGATGAGTAGAAGTTCCAGAGATACTTAAATTATCTCAATTCCTAATTTTTTGTAATTATTAACTTTTCCCTTTGGCCTTGAATACTTAACTATGTTATCCCAAACTTTACAGCCTATTCTAAGTAGTTTTGATGTTTCGTGAATTAAGTTCTTAAACTGGAATGCTGATTTGGTTTCCTAAGATAAAAATAAAATGAGGTAGAATAACATTGAATTATTCTGTTGCATAAGCAGTTGGCATTTCTAAGTAACCTGTGGAGTCTCCGTTTGAATTTTTATACCATATAAAACCGTAGGATTATGAATGTGTCCAAATTTCTAAGCAATTTGAAAGTCTATTTTAGCATTCATAATTTAGTATTGTTTTTTTATAGCTGAATGCAAAAGTTTGGTTATCCATTTTTACATTTCAATGAATCCTTAAGTGAAGAGAATACAACCTGCATATGGTTAACAGTTAAGCACAGCACCTTGCTGTAAATCTCAGGGCATGTTTGCTATTTGTAAGCAGTTGTTTATGGATAAAAAAAATCTTATGTGGAAAGTAGAAAAGTCTGGACACACTTTTAGTCAATATTTTGTAATATTTATTTCAGCAAAAATATCATCTTCCAAATATTTCCTCTAGCCACCCAGAAGTTTTTTCTGTTGCTGCTTTTGGATTTTTTCCCCTGACTATTCATTGCAGAGATCTTCTAGGTTAGAAATCCTTGGGAGTGTTAGCATGAATGGCATGCTGCAGCTTTTTCTCCACAGGTTTTCGGTAATTTTCAACTCTGGGAACTTTACAGACTGTTTCAAATCCTTTATTTCTCTCTCTGTAAGAGCTTCATGATTTATTTGGAGGTATCTTTCAGATTGTTGTCCTGCTGAACTATCCAACTTCTTTTCAGCTTCATTTTCTTCACTGGCTGTGGGACATTAGCATGAAGATCAAGACAAATCTCTGCCAATACTGCCTGGAACTGGACATATCTACAAAACACAATTCACAGATTGCTGCAAACTACCTGCTGAAAAGTTTAGCTAACACTGGAGAAGTTGTCCACAGTACAACATTCATTATACAAGAATGTACTGCAAGGGATAGTTACCAAATAGAAACTTTTTCTCCAACCTCATCACAAAAGTCATCATTTAAGGTACGCAAAAAAAAAACCTTGAACAGGTCTAAAACATTTTGGAACAAAGGGGTTTGGACTGATGAAATAAAAATTAACAACTTGGTCACAACCTGATACACAACATACATTTGGAGAAAAAGAGTAAAGCATTTGAAGAAAAGAATACCTTAGCTGCCATTGACACAAGATGGCTCTATTATGTTTTGGGATTATGTGGCAGTCAGAGGCAAAGAAAATACTTATACAAGTAAAAGGAGGAATGAATTCAACTTAATATCAAAATATCATAGAAGCTGATGTCCCACAGTCAGTGAAGAAATTGAAGCCAAAACAGGGGTTGGCTATTTCAACAAGATAATGATCTGGAACATACAAAAATAATGCTCTAGAATAGCCTGAATAGTTCACAGACTTAAATATTAAAAATCTGGGGAGATCTCAAACATGCAAGAAACCCTAAGTATATTGCCTATAAGAGTTCAATAGAGAAGAGTTGGTGAAAAAATATTTAAAAGCAATAATAGAGTCTTAGTTGACTATAAGAAATATTTGGAAGTTGCTATTTCTGTCAAAGGAAGTATTTACAGAATACTAAACAAAAGGGTGTTCAAACTTCTCATCTATCATATATATTTTCTATTTAGGAATTCACTGAAAGATGCACTTTAGTTAAAATTGCCTAAAAATTTGTGTTCAGTTGTGCACTTAATATACATTACCAAGCATCTGAAGTCTGTCCTATGTTTTATTATTCAACAATAAACATCTAGATGAAGATTTTCACACTCAGATTTATGGATCAATTGATTTTATTTGCTTAGTTGTCACTACAAAAGTTGTTTCTTTAACATTTAATCTTGTAGTAAATTACGTAGATTAAATAGATCCAGTTGGTTGAGTTCATGTAACATATCCAAAGAATTCTAGAGGCATAACAACATAGCAAGGGGAAAATATCTACAAAGAGATATACATCATGAAAAATCTTGTCAAGCCATAGTGGTTCTTCAGTGTCTTGCTTCATTCCCTCATGCAATAAACAAACATAGTTTATGATCCACAATATCTGAGTTCATATGTGAACCATAAACTAACCATATCACAGCTTAGTACAATGTGTAAATATAGCCAATATATAATGCAATATGTGCATTACTTTCAAGACAAGCCACTTTTGATAATCAACTTGATGTTGTACTATTAATGTTGAGAAGAATTGAGTTTACATTATTTCATTCATTAGTTTCAGCAGCACAAAAAGCATAAACAAAACACTGATCGTTGTGTATGTAAACAAGGATCTAGCAACACACAATGTACATATTTTAAACCTTCATTTCAAAACTAGCATACATGAATATACCAAAAATCTTTGTATAAAAAGATTTGTGTATTTCGTATCTTGTAAATTTACAATTGTTTTAAGCCAAAATATTACTGTACTTTGGAATTTTCAAGTCTGCAATGACTCTTCCAGAAAACTTGCAGATACCTAGAGCTGATCCTAAGATCTTTTGCATGCAACTTATAGACTACATTTGCTTCTGATACTTTGCTTATGACTAAACTTGCTTCTTACATGCCATTGAAGTGGTATTCACCATTCTTTTGCAGCCAAATATCCAAATGGGGCTTTTATGTCAAATATTTCATTCTAAGTATATTTGTCTGCAAGAGATCTTGTCTTTTTCTCCTTATCACTTTTTTTAGTTTTTCCCACTATAATTTATAACACTGTTTTAACTAATATATGATTAACACTTTCAATGCCAATTATAACTTATATGTTAGTATTTTAAAAATCAGCTCACTTAGTAACTTAAACATCACTGGATTGTTGAATATACTCCCAACCTATATTTGGGTTATAATAAAAATATATTCCCAAAATAAGTTATTCTTGGGAGCATATTTTTATTATAACCTAAAGATTTCTATATTAATAAAGTTGTGTTTATGGTTTACTTTAAAAGAATTTCACAACATGAAATACTTTCAATTGCCTGATGGAAACTAAGAGAGATACTCAATCTGGGCAGATGATTCAGGTCATTTTACAGTTTATAGACAGTTTGTATCTGTTTCCTCCTGAGTCCTGGATATAATATCTATAATAATATTGAAAGTTAATGGTGGTGCATGGCTTCAACACCATAATAGTTCACTTAATGCCCAATTACTCTTGAAACCAACTTGTACTGCACTCAGGAGGGAAAGCTATTAGTTTGGATGGGATTACAACTTTGCACAGAAAAATCTGACATGACAAGCAGAAAAACTATGTAAGGGAGAGGAAAGAAAACGACAGGAAGTCCCCAGATGACTGACTAAAAGTGGGGAGGAGCAGAAACAGGAAAAGAAACTGAACAAAAACTTGAGGAAAGAAGAAAATGCACCTCTGAAAAAAAGGTAGAGAGTATCTGAGAGAAAACTAATGAGGCTAACCAAGGATCAGGCAGGCAAAAAAGTAAAAGCATTTTTCCCCAGCAAAATAGTGTCTTCTAAAACAGGAACCATGAGGAAATATGCTAAGGCTGTAGTAATGGAGGAAACTTCATATGGAGCCTATAATATGGAAAAAGTACAGACTTGTTTGTTTAACATTTTAAAAGGCATTTTTATGGACATAAACCTTCAGTCATCATGTTGTGGCTTTTGCTGTGATCTGGTAACACTACAGAATTCTATAGTGTGAAGAAGTGTGATAAATAAGCTGAATCTTACATTCCAGTCTGAATTAAATGCTAGTTTACTTTTTATATTAATATTTCATTCTTAATCACATTGAATTCATCATTAGTACAAGACGCATTACTTCCTATGTGAAATGTTTTGCTTAGCTCTTCTAAGTTTGTACATTAAATTTTCTATTTGTATACCAGTCACCCATGTAGAAGTTGTACCAGACTTCGCTATAGGAATAAAATACTACATCTTCAGAGATGTTTATTACAATATATCTTCTTGTGTTAGACTTCTGACACTAAAAGTTATATGCTAATAGAAGTATTTTTCCTCAGATGTGATGCTGATCCATCAGCTTTGGCTAACTATGTTGTTGCACTGGTCAAAAAAGACAAGCCAGAAAAAGAACTAAAGGCTTTCTGTGCTGATCAGCTAGATGTATTTCTGCAAAAAGGTACAATTTATGTATATTTATTAATGTATTATGAATATAAATATAAATATTGCTTATTACTACATTGTTGCTTTTCTTTTAAAAACATAATTTTAAAGCATATAATTTATTCAAAGATCTTCATTTGTTGAGCAGATTAAAACATACTAAGGGCAAATACATAAATTCCTGCCCCAGAACTTCCCATCCTCATGGGAAACCTATTTACAGATCAGGAAGCTACAAACTGGTTCTATGAGTGAGACAAAACTGTATATTCTCTCCTTATTTATTCAGATAAATAATGGATATACTTAAGGGAGTAGGATTGGAAGATGACTGTGCTTTGAAATTGGAGGAAAAAACATCAGTAACCTGCACTGTGCTGATGATTCTACTCTGATATCTAAAAATGCAAAGGATCTGCAAGCTCTAGTAATAAAAGTTAAGAAGTACAGTGAAAAATGGGACTAAAATTAATTATAAAGAAGACCAAATTAATGACAAAAAATGCAACAACCAGCCTTAGAATTGATAATGAAGATATCAAGGTAGTAGATATATTCTGTTTTTTAGGATCGACCATCATACGTAAAGAAGCAAGTAAAGGAAAGTGTCATATTAACACTTTCAAACTTCATTTTTGGAAAACAAACAAATGGAACATCGAGCAAATTAACACAGAGTTCTCATTTAAGGCAGAAATGGCCAATAACAAATTATCCTATTTGGGAATACACTAGGCAAAACGTAGCTCTCTAGAGAAGTTCTAAATCTGAGAAAGATGAAAGGTAAGAGAAGAGGACAACCAACAGCAAAATGGATGGATTCAGTCACAGTGTGATGGGCCTTTGGTTGGAAGACCTGAAGGACAAAATTAAAAACAGATCATCATGGAGAAAATCTATGTGATTGCTAACAGTCAACACTACCCAATGACAGATAATTAATATAAATGTCTGATTCACTACAAAATGTTGGTGCTAAACATAGGGAAATTTGCCCCAGCTGAGTGGTAGCATGTACTCAGACTTTGCTCGTCTTAAAAGGCTAATCAGAGTTATTATTATTACTTAGAAGGGAGACTACTAGGAACCCAGAGCTGTAGACTAGACCAAAAAATAACTCAAAAGATAGCAATGGAAAAAACATTTAAGTATCATTTGGGCAGATTAAAACATTAAACAAAGTGCTATAATTTCACTCGCAAAATATTGGCTATGTTCAGATGCAGCAATCCCTTTGCTTATAAGAAAAGTTCTTCATCAGGCCAAGGCCCATCTTACTCCAGCATGCAGTAGGCCTAGTTGTCTAAGTTTGGAGAACCTGCCAGGACATAATATGTCAGTGTGCATCTACTTCCTATCTGCAGCTCTAACATGGATGAGCAAGGTAGAAAGAAGCAAGCCACTGCATCTCCACTTCCCAACTTTGGTCCAAACTGAAAACAACCTACCTTACCCATGCTATGCAGGAAGGCCAGTATGATTGTTAAGACTTGTTATTTCTTCCAGAAAAGGTAATCATCCAGCATAATTTGGGAATTTATAATGAAACTATATGATGTTACATATGCTTTTACTTAAAATGAAATTGGTGGCATTTGATGCAGGCAAAAATTTCACTATGGCTGCCATGATTTTTTTTTCTCAATAGGCAATAAAGTTAGTACCTTGAAGAAATTATACTAGTTTTAAAACGAAATTTATACCATCGTTTTTAGCAGACAGAATGATCTCCCAGTGGATTCTTAATATAGTTTTAAGAATATGACCCTGAAATCTGAACAACTATTTTAGGCATAATCAAGGGCAGGGCAAGCATGCAGTATTTAATGTTCAAATTCAAATGTCAGGTCTCAATCACATCACAATTTATGTTTGAAACATTCTGGTACAATAATGATGCTTCTGTTCCTGGAAAACCAAGTTTAAGGTTATTTCATTTATTGGAGTTGAATTGATCTGGAGTAAAAAAAAAAGGCAACTTTAATGCAAAACTAGAAAGTTAGAAATGTGATTAATTTTCTTGCTTGTCTCCCACAGAAACATCGGGTTTTGTTGACAAATTATTTGAAAGCCTATATACTAAGGATTACCTAGTTCCTAATGAACCAGTAAAACCAGATCTGAAGACTAATCAAGGAAAAGAAGAAATCAAAGAAGAGGCAATGGTAAGTTCTTCAATATAATTTCCTTGATACATAGAAGAATCCTGTGCAAATCCACTCAGAATTAACCCCAGAATGTTCATTGAACATACTCTAAGGTGGTTGTGCATAAACTAAAGCACATCACCGAGAAAGAAGACCTAGTGAAATGTAATGGGATTCAATTCCAGGTAAGTAAATATAACAGAATTGCCTTATTCTAGTTTTACTTGATATCCCTATTTCCCCGAAAATAAGATTAACTGGAAAATAAGTCCTAATGCGTCTTTTGGAACAAAAATTAATACAAGACCTGGTCTTATTTTCGGGGAAACACAACATACAGTTTTCCCTTTATTTTTGAAGGAAATCTGATTTACTATATATCGGGGTCCCAAACCCCGGGCCACAACCCACCATCAGGCCTTGAGCCATTGGGAACCAGGCTACAGAAATGGCAGGTATGGGTGGGTGCATAATCCCTAGTATGCTACCACCTGCCTCTGGCTTAATTGTAAGAATGTTAATTGGAAGACTTATGCTTCTATTCATATATACCAAGTTTTAAGTTATATAATTTACAATAAACAGGGATTTTGTTACTTCTAATGCTAATATTATTATTATTACTTATAAATATAATTCTAGGTCAATGAAACTAATATAATGCTGAAAAGAAATGCATGTGAAACAAGTTTCAGAAATTTCTGCTGGAAACTGCCTAATTGTATTCCGCACTATATTGCCCTTTCTGATGTTAGAACATGGTTAGGTAGCCTTCTGCACAAATTATGTAAGGGAGACAGACAATAAGAACTTGGGGAACACCAATCTGAACTGGAAAGACTTGGTTTTTTTAATAATATGGGATGCTAGAATTGTGATACTTATTCTCTACTTAGCTAGGCATGTACTATGTTTCCTAATAGCAGTAGCACTTAGATTTATATACCACTTCATAGGCTAAGTCAACTGGTCAGGATTGAACTCCTAAGAAAGTTTGTGGCCATATTATTTTTTGCTGAACTATTTTCTAATTCCTTAGGGGGAAAATTCAGGAAGTCTCAGTAGTAAAAGGGAATGTCCATGTTTGAGGAATTCTGTAAGGAGCCACTGTGATGATGTGTTGAGGCATTTAATCTTATTTATAATGGAATGTTTCTGTTCTCTGAAGATATTCAACCATTTGCCTTCATTTTAATTTGGTTCTTTCAGTCCAGATATTTATCAGGGATGCATAAAAGGTTTCTTGCAAGGACTGTCCTATGCATGAAACAGACTGATCCATATTGGCTGGTCCATAACGGATCAAAGTGTGTGCTTTGTCTGAGCATGGATGGAGCTTAAATATATATGTTCCAATGTAGGGGGAAAAACCAGTAGTACTGATGCTTCCAGCACTAGGGAAAAGGGGATAGAAAGACGGGGAAGGCATTGACTAGTCAAGGAAAACCATTTGAGAGCCGTGGGTCAGTTGAATAGAGAACAGCTATGATGAAGGAAGAAGCTATGAAAGTCAAAGAAACATTGTGACTGTGTAGACCAGTTAGGTATGTCATGCTTGAAGTTAAATTTGACGATAGGGAATGTAAAGCAGGCAGGCTGGCACACAGCATAGAGAAGGAAAGTGAAACACGAGATACCACCCATCTTCTCACATCTTTAGATTTTTCTTGGATAAAACTTAGAACATGGCAATGATTTGACTGAATCAAGACCCTATCTACTCAACCTCTGGGCTACTGTGTGCTTGTTTTCATGCAACAAATACAACAGATTTTGCAGTTCATGCAGTCCCCTACGTTGTCTAAAGTCAAAGATAAAATCTGGATGATTCCATTCAAGAATTGTAGGTAAAAGATAATTAGATCTTTGGGGGAAAAGCACTCATTCATAAGGACAAAACCTAATGTGATATCAACTAGTTTTCAGTGCTGCATTTTATGTACTTTTATATTTGTATTTTTCATACAGTATTTCATATTTTATTATAGATGCTAAATACTGTGTTAAAGAAGGTTATTCCCATTTCAGAGGTTCGTATGGAATAATGCAAAAATTTATTCTTGTCCTGCTTGAATTGCTTCATAGCTTGTATTTTGTTTATTTAATTACAAGATTAGAGCTGCCATTTTAAATATTGTACTTTCATAACACAATGGATAATTTATTTAGGAGTAAATGTAATTGGGGAAATAACATGTGTTGTGTTAAGATTAATGTTTTATTAACTCAGACTGTGTTACATTAGAAATCTCTGCTATATTTAGATAAGGTCAAGTGAGAGATGATATCTTTGTATCACATAGTCCCCCTCATATACACGCAGTGATTTTTCTGTCTCCTCCTAAATTCTGCTCTTTGCTATCAAATTATTCATCAGGACAACTTCGCTTGAATTTAAGAAAAATTCTGATATCCTGGGGATAATTTAGAAACAAATTGTCATGAAGAATATCTATGTAGTTGCTAAAAGTTGTCACCAATTTGATGGCACGTAATCAAATGTTTTGCTTTTTTCCACAAAAATATTTAGAAAATATTATACAGTAGCTAAAATCTTGTCTGCTACATATTTTGTGCAGACCATCTCAGAAAGTGCAGTTCTATTTATGACGATGTACACTCCAAAATCAATTTCCATTGAAAATCTGAAGCACACTATTTATGACAAAGTCATAGAAGGGATCTTATAAACAAATAAATTACCGGTAACTGTTTTCACAGTGAGTAATTGCTAATTTAAAAACTCTAGTGTAGGGGTTGAAATTTTCTAAAGTTCACTACACTATGAACAGAAGCAGTGGTACAAAAACATATGGGGATATCTTAAGGTATTTACTTACTTCACCACACTTTGGCTTGTGCCAAAAACATTTGAAAGGAACACAGTAGTGAAAGACTGAATGAAATTCAAGTATCTGTTGAAGTTGTCACTTTGGATATCGACATTACCTAAATGAACACGATGACAAAGTGATGAAAAGCATTTGAGAGGGTGTTTTACATAGCATTAAGCTTGTCTTTTGATGCAAAAATAAAGCGCAAAGATGCATGCAAAAGTTTAGTCAAATGGCATGCCTTAATAAATCCCTAAATGAAACAGTCTTGATACAGTGTCTACATAGTGCAAAGTTAAACATGACATTCTGCAAATTTCAGTACATACTTAATAATAACCATAACAACAGAGTTGGAAGGGACCTTGGAAGCTTTTTAGTCCAACCCCCTGCTCAGGCATATTTCAGACAAATTGTTGTCCAATCTCTTCTTAAAAATTTCCAGTGTTGGAGCACCTACAACTTCTGGAGGCAAGTTGTGCTACTGATTAATTGTTCTGTCAGGAAATTTCTACTTGCTATCTACTTGCAAATTTTAAGGTTCAAAATAAGAAAATGTGACAAAGGTTTTGAAACCCTTTTAATCTACATTTTGCACCAATTCTTTTGGCAGAAATAGCAGCTTCCAAATATTTCCTTTAGCCAGCTAGACGTCCCCCATCCCGTTGCCGCCTCGTCTGGCTTCCTGCTACTCTACAGCAGTGTTTCTCAACCTTGGAAGCTTGAAGATAGGTGGACTTCAACTCCCAGAATCCCTCAGCCAGCAG
>JANHZT010003310.1:23522-57241 GCA_032468215.1 Stegonotus admiraltiensis | reverse complement strand
TGAGAGGAAGCAGCAATGAGAAAAGCAGGCAAAGCACGGGGAGATCGCTTCACTTGGCTAGCGCCTAGTTAGGGCTGTAAAAAAAGCTAAAAAACAGCTGAGAGTCAGAGCAAAGCATAGAGATAGCTTCACTCGCTAGCGCCTCGTTAAAGCACAGTGGAGAGTCAAGGGAGCAGGCAAAGCTGGGAAGATCACTTGTTAGGGCTGAAAAAAAGCTTCGAAAAAGCTACATTCGGAGTATAAGATGCACCCAAATTTTCAGCTTCGCGGGGGGGGGGAGGTGCGGCTTATACTCTGAAAAATACGGTATGCTCTATGTTTTGATATTCACGTTAATGCCTTAATTTAAATATTATGGAGAAAGACATAGAATAGGCTAAAACCCTTTTTTTCAGAAGATTATTGTTTGATGTTTTTTCCCTTCTTTATTCTAGAAGAATGGTTCCTTTATAGAGAAAAATATTCAAAAAGATTGCAGTTTTAGCAAGGTGATTTAAGACCAATGCTTATTTTCATGTGAAATGGACCATGCAATGTCATTGCCCATTGCAGTACATAACAAATGCTTTCATTAGTATAAAAAGTCTTTAACAAAACCTCTTTTTTTTTTGGCATAATGAATTAGTTATCAGTAATGATTCTATCTGGCTTTTTTACCACCCTTTCTTAATAGAACGAGGATTTTGCGTACTTGGTGACCTTTGTCAGTTCGATCATGGAAATGACCCACTAGTTGTAGATGAAGTATCTCTGCCAAGCATGATTCCTTTCCCACCTCCACCTCCGGGACTTCCTCCACCTGGAATGCTAATGCCCCCAACCCAAGGTCCAACTCACAACATGAGAATGCCAGGCCCACATTTACATCCTCGACCGCCACCACTTGTTAGAATCCCCATACCAAGTAAGATTATTTTTTTGTTGTTGTTGTTGTAAAACAGTTGATTATTTGTTATAGTAACAATACCGAATGGGAAGAATTCCATGGTTAAGCAAAGTGGTTTTTAAGTGAGTCATGGCCAATTTTATAACCCTTTTTTTGCCACAGTTGTAAAGTGAGTCATGCAGTTAATTATATTATTAATAAAAACACTTCTTTTTAAAAAAAAGTGAATCACATGGTTGTTAAAACAAATCCGGCTTCCCCCATTGGCTTTGCTTGTCAGAAGCTAGGTGGGAAGGTTGCAAATGACAATCACATGAGCATGGGATACTGCAACACTTGTAAATATATGTCAATTACCAAGCACCTGAATGTTGGATCGCGTGAATATGACAGTGCTGCAATTGTTATGATTACTGGTTGTAAAAAACTTTTCACTGCCCTTGTAACTTCAAATGGTCACAAAACAAATCATAAATTGAGGACTACCTGCACATTAAAACCCTCAAAAGACTGACTGACACTCTTTCTCACTCTCTCACTCTCTCGTGTGTGTGTGTGTGTGTGTGTGTGTGTGTATGTGTGTATTTATATTTGTTGGCTACTCGAGCACATGTGTACAGGTCGTCCTCGACTTACGACCACAATTGAGCCCCAAATTTATGTTGCTAAGCAAAACTTAAGTGGGTTTGCCCCATTTTATGACTTTTCTTGCCACTGTTGTTAAGTCAATCATTGCATTTGTTAAGTTAGTAACACAACTGTTAAATGAATCCGGATTCCTTATTGGCTTTGCGTGTCAGAAGGTTGCAAAAGCTGATCACGTGACCTCAGGACCTCAGGACACTCCAACTGTCATAAATACGAACCATTTGCCAAACATCTGAATTTTGATCAGGTGACCATGGGGATGCTGCCACAGTCATAAATATGAAAACCAGTCATAAGTCACTTTTTTCAGTGCTGTTGTAACTTGGAACACTCACTAAATGAACTGTTGTAAATTGAGGACTCCCTGTACTGATTTTCTTTGAGTTGTGGTAGGTAGCTAGTTTGGTCCAACATTTGATTATTTTACAGAAAAAATGAGTTAATTCCTATACTCCTACTGCAAATGCCTTACTATATTCATGAAGGGACATAATGTATACAAATTGTTTAAGTGGCCTGACTACCATTTCTGTTTTATTCCAGGACCTCCTTCATCTCAATCCAGTTTAATTAATAGCCGTGACCCGCCAGGAACAACTACAGTGCCCAGCCTTGCACCAATGGGGGCAAGGCTACCTCCTCCACTACCCCAAAGCCTACTGTATTCAGTATCAGAACGTAAGCAAATATTATTTTCTGCATCTCACAGTATATATATATCCATGTTTATTAGCTGCAAATGGGAAATTGTCTCCCATTTCTCTAATGAGGGTCATGTTTTGCATGACAAAATATAATTTACTTCTGATGAAATGAACTGTAATCCTTAACAAGGCATAGGTTACTTGAAGGACTGCCTGTCTCTTCATCTGCCTAATTGAGTCAGTCCTCCAAGATTGATCCATACCAGTTCCTTCGCTCAAAGAATGTCATGTCTTAAGACCATGGAAGCAAGAAATATTGGAAGGTGCGGGAAAGGAGGGGGGGAAGCAACTTTTTCTTGAAGCATCTCAGTGTTTTCTAACAATGTCAGGAACACCCATTTCCATCTATTCTAAATCAGCGGCTCCAAACCTTTTAAGCACCAGGGACCAGTTCCATGGAGAGAGGTTTTTCTGTGGACTGGAGAGGGCATGGTTTCTTGTGCTGCCTGCATCCCACAAATGGGGCTTCACTTGTGTGTGCAGACCAGTTGTTGGCATGTCACGGACTGGTGCTGGTCCATGGACTAGGGGTTGGGGACCCCTGTTCTAAATGGTTGCTCTCCTGTAGGCATCTTACAGAGATCTCGATCTGTGATGTTGATGCAAAAAAATTAAGCGAATAAGTTGCATTACAACTCAAAACATATCTTGCCAGGCTTTTGAGCTTTAAACATTTTGCTGAAGTAGTAGTTTTTAACTGATGAATGGGTTTGTTTTTATTGATGTGCCTTCATGTTTTAATAGAAAAAAAAGTGTCGCCTTATAATTGATTGGTAATTGATCTGAGAACGACATTATATGGAAGGCGGGATGTAATTTTATAAATTAAAATTCTTTGTTTTTAAATAAAGAAATTTCCTCTTCCCACCTCTCTCGCTCTCCCTCCCTCTCTCTCTTTCACTCTCCCCCTCCTCTCTCCCTCATTCACTCTCCCCCTCCTCTCTCTCTCTCTCTCTCTCTTTCTCTCTCTCTTAATAGATACATATGAACCAGATGGCTATAATCCAGAAGCTCCTAGTATTACTAGTACTGGTAGATCTCAGTATCGACAATTCTTTTCAAGGACTCCAATGCAGCGTCCAAATCTTATTGGTCTAACATCTGGTGAAATGGACACAAATCCAAGAGGTGTGATCTCTTATATGAAAACATTGAGGGTTTGGAATATTGTGACAGATTGTAGAGAGGCTGAGAAAGTAACAAGAAGAGAATTACGCACAAACAGCTAATACATAAAAAAGATTTCATTAGTAATTCAGCTTATGAATGGTACTCAATCCAGACTGTGAAATGTCTGGGAAAGAGGGATTAAAATATTCAGTCTGTGTAAAAGAACTAAATAAATGAGGACTAGAGATTCCTATCAGTTCCCAAGTTTTTTTTTTATTTTATCCCTAATTCTTGCACTGAAACATTTTATTGAAATTTGTGGTTCTTGTTTCCTGTACTATGCCATACATTTTCTCTAAGAAAACATAAATTTGTAGTTATTTCAGAAATAATTTGGTACCAATGAATGGAGTGAATAAGTGGTATGCAGTACAGTGTTTTTTCTCTTTAATCTTGTCTGTAATGCTGCTTGTGCATTCCACAAGAATATCACATATATTTGTCCAAGTCATATATTTACTGTATTTTTCGGAGTATAAGACGCAGCTAAGTATAAGATGCAGCTTAGTTTTGGGGGAGGAAAATAGGAAAAAAAAATCTGCCTACCAGGTATTCACCTGGCTAGCGTACTTAGTCTGATCATCTTCAGCACATTAGTTTGCTGGTTTTTATCCCCTACTTGAGGATAAAAAACAGCTTCTAAGGCACAGCTGAGAGTAAGCAGCAATGAGAAAAGCAGGCAAAGCACGGGGGAGATCGCTTCACTCGGCTAGCGCCTTGTTAGGGCTGAAAAAAAGCTTCAAAAAAGCTACATTTGAAGTATAAGGCGCACCCAAATTTTCAGCCTCTTTTAGGGGGGAAAAAGGTGTGTCTTATACTCCGAAAAATACGGTATATGGATTTATTCAATTTGTAGCTCCTAAACATATAAACTAGAATGCGCTTGTTGGCGCTCTCTACAATTTGGTGGAGTAATTCCAACAAAAACAAGGATGTGAAATAAATTATTGAAAAGCACCCAAAGACAAATGAAGGAAGAATAGGGACTGACTGACTGACTCACTGATATTTAGAGGCCACCTGACTCCCAGACTCTGAGCAGCTCACATCTCTAAAAGTAGAAAACGATAAAATGAAAGAAAAACAATGTGTCATAGAAAAAGACATACAAACTACATCTCTTGTGATCATAAATGTTTATGTAGACTTTTTGACAAATGCATAAGCTGATCAGGAAACAGATTGCTGGTAAGATCAGTAAAATAAACTCAAAAAGAAAAAAATAAATTGACCAATTTGTCAAACTTTGTTTTAGTAATTAAATAAACAAGCAATATTTATTTTTAGAGGCATTCTGTGCAAATTTTATTATTGCTACTTATACGCAGTGTCTCTTATAATTGGAATTGTGAGCAATTTTCCATTGTTGAATTTTCACTTAAATTATATTTCAGAAAGGGAGAATGGTGTCTCCAGCAAAAAGATTTCCAATTTTGCCCATTGTTTTATTTTCTGTTGTGGAGGATCTGAACAATATAGAAGTTTTGATACTATATTAGCATTATTTGTGTTATTCCTACAAGAGAAATATATGGTAGCAATGATGTGCTTTCAAGTATATTGATCTTTTCTTCTAGCTGCTAATATTATCATACAGACCGAACCGCCAATTGGAATTGCAAGTAACAGCAGTAATGTATCCAGAGTGGTGCTTGAGCCAGACAACAGGAAGAGAATTTTGAACACTATAGAAGGACCATCTCCAAAGAAACCGTGGATTGGAAAGTAAGAACATGTGTTGCTAATTAATTACTTTATTGGATCAAAATCAGAAATATTACCTGAAATAACTGTGGGACCTGAAAATCAGGAATTGTTATGAATATTTTAGCTTAATTAAATTAATGTTTAAACCAGGGTATATTGGTTCTATTCTCAGTCATTCAAGTCATTGTTGTCCCAAAGGTACCTTTTCAGGAGGCAACTGGACTTTCTGTTTTTTCTTTGAAGACATTTCACTTCTCATCCAAGAAGCTTCTTCAGCTCTAACTGGATGGTGGGGAATGAAAGGATTTATATTCCTTACAGACAGCTGTCATCTGCATTCTTTTAGAGAGTAGTTGAGCCCGCTTGGAAATTTGTCTGTGTCCTCAGGGTCACCTGAGAAGTGCGAATGGGTGTGAAGCCGCCTTGGCTGCAGGATGTTTTCTACCCTGTGAAGACAGGAGCAGGCTGTTGAGTCTGTGTTGTCTGCACCTCAAACTGAAGAACAAATGGTTCCTGTAGTTTGCACTTTTTCTGGAAATCATCCATACTCCCATACTCCACCAATCCCCACCATCCAGTCAGAGCTTAAAAAGTTTCTTGGATGAGAAGCAAAACATCTTCAAAAGAAAAAACAAAGTCCAGTTGCCTCCTGAAAAAGCACCTTTGGGACAGGGTATATTGGATTATATATTCCTGTCTATTTCATTTTTATCCTGCCTATTATTGTTTTTATGAATAACAAAAGGTGGTTAAATGTGTAATATTCTTTCTTTCTTCTGTTTTCCCCATAACAATTACCACCACCACCACCCTGTGAGGGCTCTTGGGGGCAGCCAGTCAGCTTTCATGCCTAAGGCAGGACTAGAATTCAGTCTCTTGGTTTCCACCATTACACTACACTGGCTCTTATTTTAAGTTTTAAACATAGCATAACAAACTGCTATGTGATGGGCAACTCTATAAATCATTTAAATAAAT
Source organism: Stegonotus admiraltiensis (assembly GCA_032468215.1). Taxonomy (NCBI): domain Eukaryota; kingdom Metazoa; phylum Chordata; class Lepidosauria; order Squamata; family Colubridae; genus Stegonotus; species Stegonotus admiraltiensis. Next base: position 51,148 of record JANHZT010003310.1, on the reverse strand, counting down.
AAAAACATTTTAAAATAATGCGGTTTTTCAGTAAGAGTGCCAAGTAGAGGTGGAAAGCCTGTGGATAGTTCAGCCATATTCTGCTAAAAGTAGACTCTGAATATGGCAAATCCTCTGCCTGCAGTTTAATCCCGAACCTATTAGAATTGTTCCATCAATACTCTTGACATTTTAATTCTTATATTAAAAGGCTTTAAAAATAAAAGATTGCTGTTTTGCATAAATTAATTTTTTAAAAGAACATGTGAAGCCTTATTTTCTTTCTTTTTCTTCAGACAAACTAATAACCAAAATAAGCCAGGGTTCCTGAAGAAGAGCCAGTATACGAATACTAAATTGGAAGTTCGTAAAATACCACCAGAACTGAACAATATTACTCAGTTGAATGAACATTTCAGCAAATTTGGAACAATTGTCAACATTCAGGTAAAATTATGTACATTTGTATAAAACGAGCTGATGGATTTAAAATAGCATGGACATTAGTCTGGGGAAAGTATTGGAGAAATTTTGCAGCAGTACAAGCTATTAGCTAAGGAAACAAGGAAGTGCTATTCATCCATTTCTCAAACAGCAGGGGACAGACTTTGATCAGTGACATTGTAGTTATACTTCTCATTCTGTTTTATATAGTGAAATGGGCAATCTTATGTTAAGAATGGTTGAGTACATTTTTTTCTGTAATATGTTCGATGGTGGCACAATTAAATTTATTTCCAAGTTAGATATGAAAAATTACTTCTTCAATGTTTAGGGAAAAAACACTAAAGCAGTGATGGTGTTCTGTTGTAAAAATGTCAGTTCTTCACTCAACATTCCTTGAGTGCTTGTTTTTAGCACTGTCTTAATGTGCCACCTTATGGCATTATATACAAATGGCATCAGTTTAGAATTCCTGTACTTCGGTGTTGATGAAAATGCAGGCAGCAAATGCTTAAATACTATTACAAAGAATTTCGTAAAAGTATCTTACCAGAAATGATAGCTCTGAAATAAATTACAACTAGTAATTATGGCTTAGACATTTTGTTGCTATGTGATTAGACTTTGCAAATAAAAATGTTGGATTTTTGTTCCTTAGGTTGCCTTTAAAAATGATCCTGAAGCTGCTCTAATTCAGTATTTAACAAACGATGAAGCCAGAAAAGCTATTTCTAGCACAGAGGCAGTGTTGAACAACCGGTTTATACGAGTATTGTGGCACCGGGAAAGCAACGAGCAGCAGCCCTTGCAACAGCAGCAGCCGTCACAGCCGCAGCCACCACAGCTGCAGCAGCAACAGCAGCTGCTGCCAACACCATCTCTTCATCAACTGCATGTGCAGCCACAGGTTTTGGCACAGCCTCCACCTGTAACAGTACACAGCAGTATGCCAAAGGTATAGTGTTCTACTGTAACTTCAGTTCTTCGATCTTCCCAAATTCTGATCTTTGGGATCTATGGTGATGGTTCAAAAGGATGAGTGCATAGTAACATTTTTCTGTTTAATGTGCATCCATGCAGGTGGTTAAACCATTAAATCCAGGTGCCTATGTCTTTAACAAGGTTCCAGTTAAACATCGACTTGGAACAACCATTGGAAATCAGCCAGATTCTCAACATGTATTACTTAACCAGTCCAATGCTACTACAGAGGATGTTCAGGTAAGAGAAGTGGATATGGAAGACATTCTGATCTCAGGACAAAATACTACAAACGTAATAATAATTATTATTATTATTGTTGTTGTTGTTGTTGTTGTTGTTATTATTTATATACCGCCCTTCTCCCGAAGGACTCAGGGCGGTGCACAGCCAAAATAAAACACAAAAATACAAAAGTTAAAAGTAATTAAAACAAACATTTGGCCCATTTGGCAATCGTGCAATATATTAATTACAAGCAATGATACTTTTAAAAAGACTGAGTAATTTTATTGGTTGAAAAGCTGACATCATGAAAAGAGATTTAAGAAGTCTTTTAAATGAAGATTTTTTTTTATTTTTTTTTATTTATATGTCTCCCTTCTCCAGAGACTCAGGGCAGCTTACAATGCGTTAAGCAATTATAATGTTTTTTTAATGTTTATTTCCTAATATATTGCTTCTACCTGTACAGTTTTAATGGAAAATAAAATATAGATGTTTTTAAGATTTTGTGCTTTTAAAATAATGAATATATTTATATATTTTCCAAACTATGTGGAATTTTTTTTATTGCTTTGTTTGTTTTTCCATACTTTCTGTGTTGTGGTTATCACATTTTCTATTTCCAGAGGTTTTTGATTACTGTATGTTGAGTCTTGGTTTCAAGAGTTTTATTCCAAGCTTGAAACACAGCACTGTTTTGAACAATATTGTTTCTTGTGTTCCAAACGTGCTAAATCCTATGGTTTCATGTTTTTTTGGTTACTGGTTTGTTTTTAGTTAAAATTAACTTGTATATTAAGCTTTGGCAGTTTAAACTTTGACTAATAAAAGGGTATTAAAACTTCCTTTTGGAGGTGGTTTGCAAAATACAATACATTGCCATGTTGTGCTTGGGTGGTTTTTTGAGAGCAGTTGGCTAGAGGAAGAAGCCTCTCTAAAGCTTGTAATAAAAGAGTGTGTCTAAGATAGTTTTTTTTTAATTATTTGATGTCATCACTGAGTTTTGGTGAAGTAAATGCAATTGGTTGTTGATTCCTCCTAAGCAGTGTGGTTCTTGTACTGAAAAAAGGATGATGGATGATCCTTCTTCCTAGTTTTGTTAATCTCAGACACAAATAGAGAACATGGACTTGGTTCAAATTCCTTTTGTTCTCTATAATTGAAATATTTGATTTTTTTTTATTCTTAATTTGCTGAAACAGAATACTGAAAGCATTTTTTGTTCTATTGGACTGCTTTTTCCCCAAGTTAAAAACAAAGCATTTTTCCGTTTAGAGGACACTTGTACTAAAAGAATTGACATGTTAATATCTATAATTACTTACAATGCATGTAAGCTTTGTGAATTATAAATATATATGTACAGTGTATAATTGTATAATCATATAATGCAATAATAATGCTCCAGATTTTGTCCTTGTGCAACAATATGACTTCCCCAATATCATGGACATAAAAAATATTTCATCAGATTGCCTCACCCCGCAACATAAGATGCTTATTGCCAATAAGAAGATCAGCAAGCATTCAAAGTGTGACAGCAGCAGGGCAAGTCCAGAGAAAAACAAGTGGTAGAAGCTACAAGACTACAAGGTGGTCATTATTAATCACATCACATTTGCTCCAATCATCACATGCTGAACTGATGCCACATGGACTGCTCTCCTCAAGCCCATTACCATTTTTGCAAGAATAACCCTTGGCAATACGAGATTAAGTTGCCATCGAATCAACAAGCAGATTCAGCAGAAAGTGTGGAAAAGAAGGTGGCTTACAGAACTGGTATGTGCAGAAGGCCAATGAAAATTGGCAAGGAGAACAGCAAAGGACTTCATAGAAGTCATAGCCAATCCGTATTGGGACTAATATGAACAGTTGGACACAAAGGAAAGCAAAAAAAATCCCATCTATTGACTAGCAAAAATGCATGCCAGGGCATGCAGTATGAATATTGGCACTACCTATGGTTTGAAGACAAAATTAGGTGACAACATTAAGATGAGCTCAAAATCTGGGAACACTGGCAGCAGTACTTTGATGAAATCTCTAGTGTCGAATTTGCATACCCACCAATTTCTGATGGCTCATTTAATGCTAGCCCTGCAAGATACATCTTAAGAAGTTGCCAAAGCTATCAGCCACATGAAGAATTTGAAAGCCCCTGGCCCAGACAGTCTTGTCATCATCAGACATTTGGAATTTAAAATTTTGCAGCACAGCAGCTGGCTGACTGACAAACCTCTTCAGTGCCATTTTGGCTGTATACCTGGTGACTGGGCCACATAGTTACCCTCTTCAAGAACAAAGATTAACTAGCAGACTGCTCCAACTACCCACCAATCCACTTCCTGTTGCATACAATGAAAATTTTTGAGCAGATCCTAAACCAGCCCCTCCATGACATCATTGAAATCAATATCAATCAGTAGTTTTATTGAAGTTTTGAATACCACCAAAGCTATTTTTTAAAGCTTGCATTCTTGAGCATGGAGAAAAGAAGAAACTCGCTTTTTTGAACTAGAAAAGCTTTTGACCATGTTCTGCATCAGCTTTATGTTAATACCAGCAGCCAGGTATTATGCACTGCCGGCCTTTCTGACAGCTTTCCTGTGACAGTTGATGTGCACCAATGCTCAGCATTATTGCCATTGATGTTCATCCTCATCATGGATATATTCATGCAAAACGTCTATGGAGATTCTCAATCATCCAGGTCATGGTTGTCCCAAAGGTGCTTTTTCAAAAGGCAGCTGGACTTTCCATTTTTTCTTTGAAGACGTTTTGCTTCTCATCCAAGAAACTTCTTCAGCTTTGGAAGCTTCTGAAGAAGTTTCTTGGATGAGAAGCGAACCATCTTCGAAGAAAAACCAGAAAGTCCAGTTGCCTCTTGAAAAAGCACCTTTGGGATATTCATGCAAAATCTACAGCACAGTGGCCCTGGGCCTTGCTATATATCAACAATATCCTGCTCATATCTACCACTGGGGAAGAACTGCAGCACTGTATCTATACATGAAATGATCATCTTAACCAATTAGGTTTGCATCTCAATATGAGGATGACCAAATATCTAGAGACCAACCAAAGCACCTCCACTATCCAGGTTGGCAGCAAAGATCTACTATGACAAACTCTAAGTTACTTAGGATCTTATTTGCAAAGTGATGGTGGCATTAATGAGGTAGTGTGTGTGTGAAGGTGAATACAACATGGCCTTGGAGGATGAAGATCACTGAAGTGCTCTGCAATAGGCATAGGCCAATTCACCTAAAACTGAAATAATATAAATTGATGGTCCGCCGGTAACATTGTATAGTGTTGAGTGCCCTTTACATGCCATGGGGATGTGCATACTCAGTTGGTCATTCAGCATTTCCCTTTTTGACCACATCAACAATGATAAGTCCAGCAGCAGATGGATATTGCACCAATAATAGAAAATGTGGGGCTTATGGCACATACTACGTATTGTCCCATATTGTCACCTGCACTGTTCACCACTTTAACATTGATGGCAAATGTCTGCGTAGAAAACCAAAGCAAAGATGGCAGAATACAATACGAATATGAAAGTCATCCACTTGCACCTGCTTGCTGGATTTGATCACATGTAATGGCATTGGTTAATCTGATAAATGAACTCTGCACTTGCAGGAAAATGCTAGGTTGAAAAAGATTTGTACAGTATATTTGTTCACAATTATTACATTTTAGGCTGTTCTGCTAATTCCTATCATCTCTAAATTAGAATAAATAGTTTTACTATAGCCACCAATTTATCTTCTGTTTCTTAATATCGTGACTAACTTTTTTAAAAAAAATACTATTACTTTTGGTTAAATTTGGATATGCAATGTAAGTTGCAGTTGTCAGCTCTGGTATTGTAGTGGCACCAATAGACAATCTAAATTCCACCCTTGCATAATTGGCAAAATACCATCTGAGAATGTTTGATTTGATCTTTTTAAAATAATTACCATAAATAGTTGCACAAAGTTTAATGGCACCATTAATGTGTTGTCATAATTGCTGCTTTCAGTTGTTTCCTTCTTCAACAACACATACAAAGATGGTTTACAGTTCTTCCAGTATGAAGACAGGAAATAAGTCTGGTACAGGAAATAAATCTCATGATGTCCAAGAAGTTCTTAAAAAAAAACAGGTAAACACATATCACTGCAGTGTATTTAATAGCTGTAACCTTTGAATGAAATAGGATTTATATCAACGACATGAAGAATTATTTCTTGAAAAATTCAGATAGTCCTTTCAGGTTTACTGATTGGTTGGGAGAATTATGACTGAATATAATCACTGGTTTTATAGTCTTATGCAAACACTTTAAAGTCTGCCACTGTTCCTTGGCATTTGAAGTCCATAGAAGGATCATCTTCTCATAAGAAAGAAGAAGCTTGGGTTTCAAACTCAGTCAGTCAAAAAAAATACCATATTGATTCAACATAGAAGGATTATAGTTGTAGGAAAGTGAGAGACAAGTAGAGCACTGTTTGCCACATTGAGCTTGAATATAAACCCGAAGCTATTTATAGATATTCTTTGTTGACGTGTATGATGAAGGTCAGTAGTAGCAGCTTTCCACAAGACATGAATCCCAATCTGGATTTGAATTATCTGAAACCAAAGCCACAGACTGTATCAGTGGTGAAAAATAATTACTGTTTTCCAGGGAATTATAATGCTGCAGAAGAAAATAGCATATCCAAATGACAATGTTTTGGATCACCTAAAGATATGATTTACATTTCTTTATTGTATATAGTAAGGTCAACCATTTTTACTTCAATGTTTGTTTGTTTTCTTGGTAGGAGGCAATGAAATTGCAACAAGACATGAGAAAGAAACAGCAGGAAATGTTGGAGAAACAAATAGAATGTCAAAAGGTATGACTGAATTCTTTAACATTAACTTCCAAGTTTTAATTTTGTACATAACTTGTAAGCATATTTAATGTATTGTGTGTAAAATCTTTTCAGAATAGCATGGTATTTTTATTTTGACTTTCATAGATGCTAATATCAAAATTGGAAAAGAATAAAACCATGAAACCAGAGGAAAGAGCAGAGATTATGAAGACTCTGAAAGAGCTAACAGGAAAAATTTCTCAGTTGAAAGATGAATTAAAAACTTCCTCTGTTGTTTCTACAACATCAAAGCTAAAGTCTAAAACTGAAGTAAGTTATACAATTGTTTTAATAAGTTTCTATTTTAAAACTTGCAGTTGATTCAATGCCTGTGGGCTAAGAAATAGCCTTTGCTTACAAACTATTACATAAATTTAGGTATTTATAAAAGTTTGCTACTTCTTTCAATATTTTAATTTTGTTATACATGTTTCATACTTCTTTTCATTGTTCAGTCAAAGCTGAAATCTTCAGATTTTTATCTAACACCACCAATTACCCAAGACGTTTCATGTGGTCTGAATCAGCACTGTATTAGTATTATATCCATTCTTTTAGTTATATCTCTTAACATAGAATTATTGATTTAGTTTTTGCTATTCCACATTTTGGATTCCTGCCCTCTCCACCACCACCCCAACCCCGCAAGATACAACTTATCACCATGTTTTCCCTAGAATATTGAAAATTGAAACCTAATTGATAATGTATAAAATTTTAGAAGAAAAGAAATGAATTCTTTGCTACCACTTCTCTCCTTTCAAAGGCACAAAAAGAACTCTTAGATGCAGAATTGGACTTACATAAAAGATTGTCTTCTGGGGAAGATACAACTGAACTGAGAAAAAAACTTAGCCAATTACAGGTGGAGGTAAGTTTGTAGAGTAGAGTGCCATCTTGATTCTGGTGTTAGGTATACACAGTATCCACAAACAATTGCTGTATATTCCTTTTGCCCAGGCGGCTCGTTTAGGAATCTTACCTGTTGGTCGGGGAAAAGCAATGTCCGCTCAAACTAGAGGAAGAGGACGAGGTCGTGGAGGGAGAGGAAGGGGTATTGTGAATCACATGGTAGTGGACCACCGCCCCAAAGCACTAACAATTGGAGGCTTTGTGGAAGAAGAGAAAGACGAAGTGCTGCAACATTTTTCAGTAAGTTAGCAATTTGTAACTAAAACCAAATATACTTCAATTTCTGTGCAGTATTCTAGAATAAGTAAACTAACTTCGTTTTTACAGCTGCAGTAATTGTTTTAGTACTTAATCTGTACTTACTCATTTGACCACATATTGTCCAGTATATTTTTTAATATCCTTTAGTGGAACTGTAACTGAACAATCTTGTCAATGTTTGTTAGTTATGGAATTAATCTAACTTTCACTGCCTTTACACTCCAGTGAATGTGCCTAACAATCAACATCAATTTGCTTTAAGGCTGGAGGTTAATACCAACTAATTGTCACTGATTTGATCCTTTCTTTACAGATAATTAAGTGATTTTACGAGCTACAAACAAATAGCAATTTGATAAACAGTTTTCTGTCTGAATCATCACTTTCTCTTTCACTGTTAATATACTTAAAGTTTATCAAAAGCAAGAACATAGTTGAAAAGCATTTCTAAATGTAAAATAAGTATCATGTCAATTATATAAATAAATATTGATTTGTTAATTTGAGTTTCAAAGTTACTACAGTATCTGGCTAAAACCTTGTGCCTGATAAAGAATATGCTCCATTAAACACCACAGAAATTCTTTTGAAATAAAAAATCAGATTTACAACCAAAATTATGATGTTTTTGAAAAACCCAGACTTCTCATGCTGTCACCTGGCATTAGTTTATGAGCAATTATGTATACTTTTCCTATATATTTGGGGACTAATATGGTTCCTAAAATGCTAAGAAAAAAGATTGTTGTCCAAGAACATGAATTTTATTGAGAAAGATCAGAGGCCTTTCTAGAATTCTTGTAGCAAAGCCAAGTGTTGTCTAAATATCTTGGTCTTCATCTCCCATTGACCATGTTGAGTTGAACCAGTGATTAGAAATTAAGGTCCAAACATTTGGAAGGCACCAGGTTGCCTATGTATACTTTAATCATTAATAATACATTGGTCATCAATTTTTTTAGTGAAAGAAAGTAAATCTTAATCTTTTATGTTTTCAGCAATTTGGAGACATTGAAGGCCTTCAAGAGGAGGAATCTCCTTTAAGTGTTGTTTTGACATTTAAATCCCGCTCTGAAGCTGAAAATGTATGTAACATGGTTTAAGTTTTTAAAGAATGTTCTACTACTCTCTATATCCAGTTTTTTAAGGCAAACGTATTCCGTAATTGAAAGTACCAGCAAATATATACTGGTTTCAAATGAACTATTTTGAGGCATTAAATGTTTAAATCCTGTTGCTGTGTTTAAACTGATAATAGATTAAGATTCATCCAGTTACTAATATTTAACTTAAATTATCAGAAAAGAACTTAGATTTGCTGATATGGAAAGTGATGATTATGCAGTACAAAGAGTACTGATCAATCACTGTAGAGTTAATTGAGATCTTTCTGACATGCTGTATAGCCATTGATTTATCCTAGAATATAACGCACTTTGTTTTCTTACTTAAATATTCCACTTTAGGCTGCCAATCAAGGTTTAAAGTTTAAAGACCGACGACTTCAGATATCATGGCATAAACCTAAATTACCCTCTGTGTCTACAGAAACTGAGGAGGAAGAGCCCAAGGAAGAGGTATTAGAATAATATTTGAATAGCTTGTCCTTTAAAATTTCTTAAAAACTAACATTGACCATCTGGTCATTGACTGATGGTCCAACTGCTCTGGTCAATGGGAATTCCATTTTGCTCATCAGAAAACTCTGAATGATCACACTATGAAGACTTTACCTGATGTTGGAACAAGAAGTCAGTGGGCCTATTCTGCTGCCCAACCATTTCTCTGGCCAAACTTGCTGATTCTTTTTTTCAGATGTGCTGTTGATCCCAGAACAATGATCCTATGACAGTTATAAGTCTACCTTGAGCTGTCATCAGACTCAGTAATAGAGAGATGCGTACCTTTGATTTAGTTTTGCCAAAAGTCTTGAAGGTGTTACTTTGGAAGGGAAATTACAGTGCTCATGGCCAATGTCTGGTAAAGTTCACCATTGCTTTTATATCATCTATTGATCACTTAAGGTTGTCTCCCATGGAGACCTAGGGAAATTGATGGGTTCTAACTGTCGGGTTTTCCACATATTGTCTGGATTTTTAGCTCCCTTCGCTTATATAGGTTAACTGAAAAGAGTTGATAGAGCAAATCATGGATATTGTCATGGATTCTTCCATGTTGGAATGATACTGCCAGCCTTAAGAAAGCAAACTCATTCCTGTAAGTCATCTCCATGGATTCAGAAGGTCTTGTCAACATTATTAATTATTACTGGGTTTTTTCCATCTGAGTTCAGGCCTGGTTTGAGAACACAGAATAAGCAATACTTTTCACTATTTTATAACATAACAAAGGGAATACAGTTCTGTTGATCCTGCTTGAACTTCTGTGGTTTGACATGCAAAAGGAGAGTACTAGAGTTAATTAGCATATGCTAGTCTAGCCACAAGCCATTGTTTTGCTCTCCATGGGATTTAACATCAATATGAAACTGCTGGAATGATCATCAGGAATTTCTAGCAGCAAGGTTACTGAGCAAAGACTGCATGTATTAGAACCCTATTGACATAACTGCCAGTTGCCTCTTGAAAAAGCACTTTGGGACTTCTTTGTGGTGGTGCCTGTGGGTAAAATTAGAAGGAACATTATGTACATCACCCTGAACAGAAAGCAGAATATAAAGCAAATCAGTAGATACATTCTTGAGGCACCTAACGGTACTTCTACATATTTCAGCCACCTGTTGAAAATTGTCTCTTCATCACGCCTTCTCTCTACAAATACTGCTTGAATAATTCTCTTCTACTTTTATTCTCTTTCTGCCATCAACCTTTGTAATGAATGCTATTTTATGGTTTTAATTTATTTATGTTTCTGCATTTTCATTATTCTGTTGTAAATTGTGCTGAATTTTAAACTAACACAATGTGATATATATATGCGTACTAACTAACTTTTGCATACAAACATTTTAATGATATTTTGAAAGCCATCTATGTTTAAATATGTTTTTTAAAAATTAGCAGATTGTGTTTTATTATGAAATATTTCTGATCTATATTTTGCTAATATTATAAGTAAAGCTACTTGAAATGGTGTGTCAGTCCTTTGAGATAGTCCAAAGTGGAAACCAAAACCATGAATATAAACACTACCTTTATTTGTAAGGTCTGTAGCAGAATCTTGCAAGTCTGAAAGCACTTCTCCCCTCCCTTGCCTCTGCTTTCCAGAGACTAGGGACGGTCCCTTCTGACATGCTATCTCTCCCTCATTCCTTTTGTGGTCTAAGATATCTCCTGTCTGGCCATTCTCTAAGCTGCAGTTCTCCTTTGTCCTTTCTGCCAAGGTTATTCTCACAGGCCATTACAGGTTGGATCAAGCATTAGACAAGTATTAATTCTAAAAATATTTTTACTTGTATTCTTTCCAGAATGAGATGGCGATTTGATAAATTTGATAACTAAATCTAATTAATTGATTTCCTAGTACTCAGTATTGCTGCCATTTCACCGCTAGAATTTTGGTTAGTATTTATTTGCATGGTTGATTCCAAAATGGCTAGATTTCTTTGGAGATCATCCGAAGAAAAAATGTAGTCTTATGAAGGACTTTAAAATCACTATAATTTTATAACCACAATAAATTTTACCTTTCTTTAGGAGACAGAAACATCAGATTTATTTCTACCTGAAGATGATGATGATGAAGATGAAGATGAAGATGAATCCCGTTCTTGGAGAAGATGAAACTTCAAGAGGAAGCATATAATTTTAGAATTGTTCGAACTCAAATTTTTAAAAAATATTTAAAGGAAATCCATGAGCCAAAAATCTGTTTTTGTTTTTTGTTTTTTATAAATATATACATTAAGATAACAAATGTGTTTGATATGTAAACTTAGCAAGTAAGTAGCTATGATCAGCCAAAGGCCCAGAGCTTCTACAAAGCTGTAAAAATGGTTGTGATCTTATAAAAGTGAAATATATTAGTCTTTCAAGCCCAACTTTTGTTCATTCTGATTTCAACGTAACAATTTGTTTTATTAAATATCAATGACTTCATAGTTTTTGTTAGCAGTGTGGAATCTGAGATGAGAACAATAAGTTAAATTCATCAACATTGTCTAGAATTTGTTAATTCAGAATTCCTTTCATTGGGTGGCAGGCAGCTTAAGTAAATCTTGACTGAAAAACGATCAGGAATTGCACATAGGTTTGTGAACGAGCTGTTTTCATATATTCCACTATCCGAAATATGGTTATCAGTTCTTGCCAGCATTGGTGATAGTGATTCCTTTTCTTTTGTTTTTTCCCCCATCTTTACACATTCTTTTAATTGCCATTAGGAATGCAACTGACCAACCATTTCTGCTGTGATTTCACATTTTAGTTCAGTGGAACGTATCGGCCGTAAAAAAACTATTAAAAATGACAACAGCAGGAATATTTTTTAACAGTATTGGTAATGTGAAATTACTTGTTTTGAAAATGCCCTATCTCTAGAACTCGCTTCAAGATAATTAATGGCTAGATTTTATTTTTTAAGGAAAAGCCAATGCACTGTTCCAAGTAATGTATTTCCTGCAACCCACAGAATTGCAAATCAAAAACAATCTTGTTTTAAAATGATAAGATACTAAGCCAGCACTTAAAATAATAGTGTGGGTTCAAGTTATAACACATTAAAAATTAATGTTGAGTTGAGGAAAAAAGTAAAACACTGATTTAAGCATTTTTTATCCGCATGCTGATAAAAATGTGTCTAGTCTTCCCCCTTTAAAAAAAAACACCAAATACCAGTAGTTCATGGTGTAGATTTGGTAGAGTTTATGTTATTAATTCTAAATATGTCCTCCTGTGGGTCATCTCTTAGTGCTTTTTTATACTATTTCTCATAGTCAGTGGTGAGGAAGTGTAGCTGTCTGATAAAGCTCCCCAGATAGCCTACTATAGGAATGCTGACTGTGACTTTAAGGACAGTACTTAGAAACACTTGATGAAGGGCCATTGTTATCCCCATCCTAGCCATAGATAAGAGCAGCAGGTTTTGCAAGGAGCCTACGATGTCACTGCATTTAAGTTAAGATTGATGAAGCAAGGCAAGCATTACTGTATCAATTCCTATGGCACCTCTGCATTCATTAATTCAAAAATGTAATTATATCTTCAGGTTTCTTATTCAGATTAGCATAGTGGTATTTAATTGAATCTAAGTGTCTAAACACACCTAAGTTAGGTTTCAGATCTTGCTACCAGAACTTTTTTTTTCCTTCCTCACATTTTGGGAACTATGTACATTGTTATAGAAGCACATCCCATTTGAATTCCATCCATAAGTAAATAAGAGTATATGCTACCAGCTCTTATTTGCTCTTTATGTAAAGGCCTTTGTGTTCTAGATTATTGCTACATTCCTACTAATGTTGAATCTCAGTGAATTAAGTTATGACAATAAAGCACGAATATTGCACACACTTTAACAGGCAAAGCCTTGCTTTTCTCCCGTTGCCTGTGATATCTTTAGAATGCTTATGGCTCAGTATGTGGCCATCACATATATTGACCCAGCAAGAAAAACGCTTGAATCTGGACAGTTAGTTAATAATAGAGGGAACAAAGGGTTTATGTATACATATATAGAGATACACAAACATATATATATATATATATATAGAAAGAGAAATATATATATATACACACACATATATATATATATATTGTACAGGGTTTTTTCTTAGGACTGTATAATTTTGTAAATATTTTTGCTTTTTTTGTGTACTAAAAACTACCAGCATCTAGATTTCCATAAGAATTCTTGTATTTTTGTATTTGGAAGATTACAGTTGACTGAACGAAGCTGTAAGAGAAATTTCCTTAGCTTTTGGAACAGTTAGACTGGATGGGATTCCTTTTCATATGGTTTTAGATAACTTTTGTTAGCATGCTGTTCAAGAGAGAATGAATATCTTTACTCAAAAGTGTTAAGCTTTTTTCATGGAGAAGAGACAGGGGCCAACAGAGAGATTTATTAAACTTTTTCCCATCTTTGCTTTCTTTCCTGTGTTTTTCAGTATCAGTTGACACGCATAAATCCTTTAGTGACAACTTAAATGTAATTTCTCAGCCTAGAAGCACAAAACTGAGTTGTGCCCCTAAATTTATGTATTGAAAGCATACTATTGTGTTACTGAGAATGTAAGTAATGGGCAGCATAGTGGTAACTCACTTAAAAAGAAAATAGGAAACTAGTTCAAAGTGACCTTCATTTTGATGTAGCTATGAAACTCCCTGTGTTGTGTATTAGAACTTGGTTAAAAAAAAACTATTGTGTTACTGGGTAACTTCTGGTACCACCTGCTGTGAAATTGTCCTTTTCATAGTCATAAGCCATAACAAAAAGCATAGTATAAATACACCCGCAAAGTACCTTGAAAGCTAGGTATTCTAATAAAACTTTACTATATATATATAAAATATCCCTTTCTAACCACTTAGCAATGTATCACTCTATTGGCATTAAAAAGAATGTCATAATGTAAATGCTCAGTGAATCATCCCTTTAAAGCTTTACAAATATTAATGCTACTACTATATAAACTGTTGGTTTAACTGTGGTGTATTTTTTAATCTTTACATATAAAAATGCACAGCATCTGAAACTTTTCAAAAAACGAACAAACCATAATTGCCCACATACGGTGGAGATGCTTCAACATTTTTAATGAAATCATGTGAAAAGGAATATTAAATTCCTCTCAATGTACATTAACTTGTATTATAGTTTTTACAAGATTGTGAACTTGTGTAATAGTATATTAGGAGATATTGTTGGATTTCTAACTGTTTATACATTTAAATTCATACATGTAATGTTTGTTTTATTGATTACACTTTGAATTTCTAAGATGCATGTTGACTTTTTGCAATAAAGAAATAACATGGAATGGTTTAAAATTAAAAAAAAAAAGTTTGAATTGAAATTTGGAAAAGTAACCATTCCAGAGAAAAAAAATACTCAGAAAAGAGCTGTATTGCTTTCTTTCTTTAAAGATGTGTACATCTGTGAATGCGCGCATATGGTGTGTGTACGTGTGTATATGTATATGAATATGAATATGTGTTTATAAGGTTTATCATTACCAACCTTAAAACGCATATATTTTGCTGCTCCAAAGCTTGGAGTAACTCATAATAAAACAATCCAAGATCCATCCAAGAGACAAAATAGTTTCGTGACCATGGCCAAAATCAATATTGCATTTTTCATCCTAAATTAAATTTATTGAATTTAATGTATCGAAAAATAACTGATGGTATCATCTTAAATAAGCTACTGGTATATAACGATACAAAATGTTGAATATTAATAGTGACCAGCTGAAGAATACATAAACCTTAAAACAATATAGCAGGGAAAAGCTGAGATTGTATTTTTAGTTTAGAATTAGGAAAGGGGCTGACTCAGAAAATATTCCCCTTTAAAAAGCCGCTTTCTCATAAGTGTCAATACATGTCTCCAAACATTTCTTTAGAAGTTCCTAAATTATGAATTTGGCATGTTGGAGTTCCCTGAGATATGATTGTAGATTGAGATACTTTAAAGACTTCTATAAGTCCTAAATTTACATGCAAAGAAATGGAGTTATCCACTTACAAAAAGAATGGATTTTATCTGACATTCATTATTCTTTTATCATATAAAATAAGTGTTAATCACTCAGGTAAATCTTACCTGCCCTTAATGTGTAATTGTCATCTAGGAAGTGAAGAAATTCCATGCTGAGAATCTCTTACTCCACTGAATCAATGCTAAATTGATGCAAGATAATACATTCTTTGAAGAATGAATTTCTCACCCAGGCTTTGTATGTTTATGTCAGTCCATGGAAAGAATTGAAAATGTGGTCTTCATTAATGTCTTTTACCCACGTGATTGAAGTCTGAACAAAAGCCATCTAGAATAGTGATCCACAGATAAAAATGGCTCAATAAAGGAGAATATTTGTAGCTCAGGTGACATTAGGGGTCCTTGGTGCTCTCTGAGCTTAGTTATTTTCTTGTACACTACATGGAGGAAATGACATGTTTCTAGTTGGCCACTACATGGAGGAAATGACATGATGGGGAATCATATCTCTGGAGCAGAGGAGAAGTAAAAGAATAAGAAATAGGTGCCAGTTGAGTTTTATTGGAAGCCCTTGATTAATGTCAATGGGAATTTAACTGCGCATCTGGCTACATTTCATAATGTACAGAAGCTGTAGTGTAGCAGGCTGAGAGTTGAACTTAGAATGGTAGGGAAATTAGACAACACAGCAATAACTTGCATACCAATCTTCTGGGAAGGGCAGGGCGGAGGGAAAGATGTGTTTATCTGCTTTAACTAAACACCACTGTTTTTAAACGCTGTGTTACACTGGCCAATTGTGTCAATCATGACACAATCAGAGCTCCAGAATTCTCTTATTCTCAGGTATTTTCACCTGCACTTTGAAAATAAGAGACTTCCAGTTTTCAACAAAGGTGTGATTAGATATTTGGTCCTCTACCTACACTCTACAGACTGTTGTAGCATCCCTATGGTCACATGATAAAAATTCAGACTCTTGGCAACTGATTCATATTTATGACAGCTGCAGTGTCCCAGGGTCATGTGATCACCTTTTTGTGACCATCTGACAAAGTCAGTGGGGATAGCCAGATTCACTTAACCATGTTACTAACTTAATAATTGCAGTGATTCACTTAACAACTATGGCAAGAAAGGCCATAAAATGGGGCAAAACCCACTTAACTGTCACTTAGCAACACAAATCGTGGTAAGTTGAGGACTACCTGTGTATTTGGCATTTTCAATTACAAGGGCCATTTTTAATAATTGGGATACTAAATCAATTCCGCAATGGTGATAGTGAACGCACTAGGAAAAATAATACTGTTATAATAATACTGTTGCCTTTAAAATTCAGGCACCCAAGTGGTGTAGAGCAGGAAAGAACCCAGTCCCTAAATTTGAGAAATACTGTATACTTCTGCAAAATGGGTTTTTCATGCACACACCCTGAAAAAGTACTTCAGACAAAGCAAAAAAACCAACATTTTATTAAGGTGGGGTCAGGTCTTTATATAGGGTACAGAAACCAATGGTGCATTCAATATATGTGATGGATCAGAAAGCAATGAATCAAATAATAAAAGACATTGGATTAGATGTGAGAAAAAGAACATCCTTAATTTATGTTGTAGCTTGGCTGTCTTAGGAATTCTGGGAGTTGAAGTCCACAGGGTGTGAAAGAGCCAAGTTTGCCTACCACTGCTATGGAGGAACAAGAAATAGCAATTGAATTTTCTGCCTTTGGTAGCCAGCAGAACTTGGTTTGTAATAGCTGCTGAGAATCCTTCAGAGGAGAGGGGGATATTGGTCACTGATTAGCCAGAGGCAACAAAATGGCTCCCTTACAATAATTTAATCAGTGTTTGTCAACCTCAGCAACTTTAAGATGTGTGGGTTATGCTCCTTTGGGCAATTTTAGCACCTGACCTCCTGAAGTGGAAGACAGATTTAGATGTTGAGGAGTTTCACTTTTATTTTCAAAGCACAGCTGAATATTTTTAAAATACAGTATCCCGGGAGACAGGAGGAAAACCAGAGTCCCTCCTTCTTCTCTGTGGAGAAAAAGTGAACATATCCTTCAGTTTCAGGCCAGTGCAACATGACCCATCTATTTGACCTGGCTTCTGTTAAGGAAGCAGCAACAACACTGGAGATAATCTGATACACAAAGGTCAAAGTGAGCAGGCACTGAACCAGAAAGGAGCAGGCTTCAGCAATATCCCTTCCACTAAGTGTAGCCCTTTCAACTGATCAAGAATGGAGAAAAGTTTAGGAGAAAGGACACATCCCCTTGTCATTGCAACTGAGCTTGTTTGTGCTAAACCACTCCTTTTTCACCAATTAAAGCCTTACCATGTAAAATTAGTAATAATCTTTATTTTTGCTTTATTGATCTTAATCTTCTTTGTGAAGATTAAGTCGTCAAAATATTAACAATGAACCTTTTGGTGGCCTCTATCCTCTACCAGTACTACAGTATGTGTATATTCCTTAGCTTCTCAATAGAAAAAAATAATAATGTTATAATTATATTTTTTATGAATATAAGCTTTGGATGTATAGTGATATTTTGAAGAGAGGAGGGAACACAAAAGGATGTCAACCGATCGATATACTGTCTGTAATTGTTTAGAATGATGATGTTTTTATGTTTTATTTTTGTCTTAAAATAAAAAATTGATTTGGGAAAAAAAAGAAAAAAATTATAATGAATCTGCTTCAGTTCAGCCTTTTTTTCAGAGCTGAATTGCAGGACTTCAATTCTTAGTATGTTCAATGAGAAAATTCCAAGTATTTGAGATGTCTTTGTAAAAACATATGAGATGGCTACGTAGATTCATCTCCCACTCATCTGTCTAAATATCTGGTAACTTTAGATATATACCCTAATTTCATTCTCCGATCCTGCAGCCATTCCATACGTGTCATTTTGATATAAATAGAGACTTTGCTAGTTATATCTGTTGAAGCTTGCAGTTACTGCAAGGAGGCTTTTAATTTTTCTTGGACATTTCAGGGTGAAATTTCTAAAACGTTTCTTTGCAATTACCAGGTCTGTCCTGAGGAGGGCACAATTCTCCATTCTATGCCAAAGGGAGCAGTCAATGTGCCAAAAGTCCTTTTCCCTTCTTTGATTCTGATATTAAAATCAGTTGAGCATGTGGGGAGGGAACTTTCACTTTCAATGTGATATTTGAAAAAGAATAAAGTCCTCCAATAGCATATGTGATTGGTGTAATAAGTGTGTAGAATGTATTGGTTTTTCATCCACATTCTCAGATAAAGTGTTCTCCATTCTTAATCAATTTTTACTTGCCTCTCATTATGAAACCCAGGGCTCACTTCATCAGTCACATGAATTAGTTATTTTCTTTTACAGACATTTTAATGTCCTTACACTACAGAGAATCTCCTTCACTCATTCCCCTATCTGGCAGCAGTCACTTACTTACCTGCCTGCTAGCCTGGAACACACAACCTCCTGCAGGCTTCCCCATTGACTTTAGTGATGGGGAGCTGGAAGGTCATTTGGCCTCACCAAATGACCATGGGATTCAATTAACAACAGCAAACAGCATTGTAGGAGATCTGAATAAAAATGAATGGGATATATTCAAGAAAATTAAGGTTTTATTATGGCCTAAGGCTAAAATTTATGTCAAGAAGTAATTAATGTCCTGTAGGTTGTTGCAGGTGGGTTTGAAAGCAAGAATTTATAAGTGGTAATAGTTGCAGAGTTATGATCCAGAGAATGGTAAAAATGGAACATGAGAGAGAAATTTGGAGGGGAAAATGTGCAATATTTTGAATGAATATGATTTGGGAAAAGTTTGTTGTAACGCATGAAAAGAATGGATGAGTATTTGCTTATAAAAAGATACATTTCAAAAATGTGGTGTAAGAAGTCTATTTGTACAAAGGAATGAAATACAGTGGTATCTCAGTACTCAACATTAATTGGTTCCCGGAGGTACAATGAGTACCAAAAATGATAAGTACCAAACAAATTTTTCCCATAAGGAATAATTTAGAGAGTCACAAGGCAGCCAACACTGACCAGTTCTAACTTGTGTGTTGAGTACCAAGCAAATGATGAATACTGGGACAAAATTTTCATGTCAAAATGTGTTGAGTACCAAATTTGATGAGTTTCAAAGCAGTTGAGTACCAAGGTACCACTGTTTAAATATAAATGCAAAAGAATGAATATAAATAAAGACATGATTGGATTGCTTTGATGGTTTATGATGGAAGTCTGAAATAACTGGTAATAATCTACAAAGGGGTCAGGCGGTTCTGAATATGGAGCAGACCATTTTTGGGTAGTGTTAAGAGTAGACCTTGGGAAAAATAGACATAGAAGAAATGGAAAGATGAGAAAGAAACAGGAGTGAAAACAGAACTGGAGCAGAAAGCATAAGTCCCATATGAGAGAGTGAGATAGAGACAAATAAAAGATCTCCTAACATAATGAATGAAAAGTGGATTTAGGGAAAGAGAATGTGGACACTGCTTGGAATAGAATGGGGCAAAAAAAGGTCTCACAGAAATGTTTGGAAAGTATGAAACAGAATGCTTGAGAGAATGATTAAATGAGGAAAAATGCATAGAAGAGGATTACTGCAACAAAAATAAGGATGAAAAAGAGATATTATGCAATGCAGTATAGCTAAGATTTTTTTTTAAAGAGGAACTGCAGAGAGATTGGTGGAAATTGAAAAATAGCCCGGGAAGTAGGTGAAGATGGCTAAGTAAGGAGTAAGTCTTCAACAGAGTAAAGGGAATAAAAAAATAAAATAAACAGCAATTAAATGAATGGGGATAAAACTCAGTGAGGAAAGCCTGGAAGGAGGACTGCAGAAATTTTTATCAGAATAATATTGACATGTTGAAGAGTAGTCTGAAAATGAATGTTGTGTTAATGTCAGGAAATGCTAAAAGCCACAAATACTGTGAGAACGTTAGAAATGTCAAGGCTGCAACTGTATATACTTAGGCAAATGTTAAAATATGGATCAGGTTTGCTTGCGTAATAGGTAGCTGAGGGCAATATTTCGGCCTGACAATTGAAAGTATGCTGGTGCTGTTGACTTATTACATAAAGAAGGTAGCAAGAATGAATGCATAAAGAACTCGGAAATTAGTTTGCTTAGTTTGACTTCTCGAATTCTGAATGAAAGGTTATAAGAGACAACAGTGAGCAAAACTTGGGGAGTGTTATGTGGTTTCATGCTAGGTAGTGCAAAGCTCAGATTTTTGCAGGTGGCTGAGAAATGTACAAAAGTAAAAAAAAAAAATTGTAATACCGGTAGTATGAGGGAAGGGCTTTGGGGTGGGGGAACAACACTACATGTTGGATAGCCAGCATGTAAAAGATGTCCCAGCCCACAAAATGGGGAAAGGGATAGGAAAGATATGGATCCTCCCTAAAAGATAAAGGTAAAAGTAGAGGAGGAGAAAAATAGTTTCAGTCTTAGAAGAGTCTATTAATGTAACCTTAAATAAAGATAGATATAATGCTTATGCCTGTCTTGTCTGGACCTAACCTTTATTGTCAATTTGTCAATTTAGAGAAAGTATAGAATATAGTAAATAGAACTGAATTATGAAACGTTTTGCACAAGGAAGCAGTTGAAAGTTTGCTGCTCAATGTAGTAAAAGCTGGATATAATGAAAACCAAGCATGCAGGAGAATAAATGGGATTCTTAGTAAATGGTTCAACACTGAGTAGGGAGCGAAACAAGAATGAAGATATCTCCTTGATCTTTAACATATTTATAGATAAGTATATATACATTAAACGTTTGTGATTATGCATGTTGAGCAAAGGGAATGTGTATGTAGTTTTATATGCAGATCACGTCACGTTGTTCCTGAGAATTCAAATGAATTGCAGTGAATTTTAGGTGGATTATATGATGTTAACTATGGATCTGAAAACTGATGTATCAAAGATGAGGGTAATTATGTTTGGCAAGGAAAATGGAGTATTTATGATGCACTGTACATAAATCACAAAAAAGCAAGATCAAGTAGGTGAATGTACTCACCTCAGTGGAAATTGAGGGGGAAATGTTTAGACATAAAAATTCTAACAGAAAGATAAGACCTCTTGTGATTTGCTCTGAGGAATGAAAGTTGGTCAAAAAAAACAATGGGGATAATATATTAAAAATATGCTTTTGCCCACTTGGTTTATAGAAGGGGACCTAGGTATATCAGGAGAAATATGAAAAGAAAATGAACACGGTAGGAATTGGATACTTAAAAATATGTATTGTAAAAGAAGAAATGAGGTAAGAAATGAATGAGTAAGAATGTGAATTGAATAAGAAAGTAAGTGACCAATATGGAAAAAAAGAGTTGGTTTGGTCCTATGGAGTGAATGTGTCTTAAATTACAAAGACGTATATGAAGGATGAGTAATGGTATTGTAAGGAAAGGGAAAACTGGGAAATCTGTGGATGGATATAGTTGATAATAATAATAATAATAATAATAATAATAATAATAATAATATAATTTTATTTGTATACCGCCCTTCTCCCGAAGGACTCAGGCACAGCCAAAGTAAAACAGCAAAAGTACAAAAGTTAAAACGATTTAAAAGAATTAAACAGTTGGCCCACAATTTAAAATCAAACCCCAATACCAATCAAACCCCAATTTAAAAATGATGGCTATGTAAGGCCATGATGATATGATAAAAAAATGATGATATGATAAAAAAAAGAGGTTGGAAAATTGCAGATCAAAGACAATGTATTAAGAAGTATGCAAGTGACGGAAGTAAATTTTTAAAAAATAAACAGATATGGAGACAGCAGCAGTGAATGGAGTTAATGTAAACTAAATATACAAAATAGAGTTGGAAGGGACCTTGGAGGTCTTCTAGTCCCCCTGCTCAAGCAGGAGACCCCACACCATAGGTGTCAAACTCACTGCGTCACATTGCCATCATGTGATGTTTCACGACATTTTTCCCCTTTGCAGAGTTGGGGTGGGTATGGCCTGTATGTGATGTATCCAGCCTGCAGGCTGCCAGTTTGACACCCCTGCCCTATACCATTTCAAACAAGGGACTGTCCAGTCTCTTCTTAAAACCTCTAGGGATGAAGCACCTACAACTTCTGAACTTCTAACTGTCCTCACTAGATTATTAATTGTTCTCACTAGGTTGCAAACTAGATTTATAACATTTCCTTTCCCTATCTAATTTTTAATTCTTTTGAGTATTACTTATTTTTCAACTTATTATTACCTGCCTTTCTCTATTTCAGGATGGAGGAATTGCAGGATGGATTTCATGGTATTGTTGAACAGTTAGAAAAACCACTGAAGAGCTATGCCTCAGCATGCTAGAGAGTTACTTCTAGCAGGCCACTTCATCTCTGTCTGTCAGACTTAACTTCATCCATCTTCATCTGCAAGAGGAATCTGAACTCCAGTCCCCTGAGAGGAAGGGGGAATGCAAAGCAAATCCCTTTTATTGGAAACCAGACAGAATGGTTTTTATGTTAATCTGCAGATAAACATATTTAAAAGCAATATCTGTTCTGACCCTAGCAATGCTCACTCATGAAATGTGATACTTTTCATAATATTTTGGCAGTTTTATTTTATTTCCAATATAAACTTTAATGTGCTTTTCCAGCCACCACGCAGATTATGATGATCTTTCATTTTTTTCTCCTGTTTTTGAGGTTGCCTATACTTGTTTAAATTATTTCTTCAGCCATTCTTTTCTTTTAACCATACTGGAAAATGAAAACATGTTGTATTTATTGAAGCTATTGTGGATTTCAATTTGTGCGGTTGTAGCATTACTGAATGGATAGAAAAGGCTGATCTAGCAGATTGAGCTGGACCGCTTTGACACAGCATGCATAACACAGGACCATTTCCATACTCTCAGTATCAGTAAACAACTGCTTCAGTAATGCCCTTGCATTTTATCTTCTTTTGAGCCTTCTGTTCATGACACCTTGGGCAGCTCTGCCAATGTAGAGGTGTTATTTATAGGTCAGATAGCAAGGACATTAGGTATTTGTGGGTTTAATTGTATAGCAATTAATAAGGGATTATTGTGGTCTACTAGATTCTCTGCCAAAATGGGATTCTTATATGATCTTATGTGATCTTCATCAACAGAAATTGTTGCTGAAAAGCATATTGATATCAGGCATAAGAAACCAGGAGCTGAGGTAGCGTTCCAAAGTGCTATGAGTTTATTTCATGCTATACAGAAGACTCTGATCTACTAACAGTCAAGGCAAATTGGTGCTAAATTCGATGGAATTCCTATGGGAGTATAATGACTCCAAAGTGATTACACATTTGATCCCACCCTCAAACTCTGCCTGGTCACCACCTGTAACTGAATAGAGTTTCACTCATTCTACATGAGTTCATCACTGCCAAATATTGGTCACCAAAACATGGTAAGCGGTGGCATATACTAATTTAATAAAGCCAATATTGGGAAATCTGTAACAAGATTGGTGTCTACTTAAATCTGCAAACAAATAGGTGTCTAAATAAAACCAATTTTAAGTTGGCACTAATTCTTCTATTTTTTTTTTAAATTGTATTAAAACCATGTAGCCATTCAGGAAGAAAATTACTTCAAAGTGAGGATTGTCTGAGTGGGGTACTAGGCTGGGAAAGACTGCTCTTATTGTAGAAGAATTGCTCCAGTTCTGCAGTCACTAAAAATTACTTTTTAACTATTTCCCCTAATAGTTAATGGTGCTAATCAATGAAAATGTCACCACCCAGGACAGGGATGCATGTGTCTTTCCAGAAGTAAATTGACCAGGAAGAAACACAGATTTAGAAATAACAGAATTAGCTTCATACACCTTTCTAAATTTCAAGCCTACATTTTTATGTAATAGCAGAGAACTCTCTGGGTGGATATGTAGTAAATGGGTCTTTTTTAAGGAGTTTGAAGGAGTGTGGGGAATGGATTTATTACATTTAATTGGGGAATAATCTCACCTGGTCTTTTTTGGGAAGATAGATTGACTTTGGAGATTGGATTTATTGTATGTATTTAATCAATCAGCAATTTATAAGAGATGGCATTAAAAAACAAATATGGATATTTGATCCGGAACCAGTTAGGGTTAATTTGGGGGATGATTTGGGACTGAAGCTGTGGTAAATTTTCTATGAGTTGATTGCAATAACTGTTAACAGAGGGGTTTTGGAATTTTAATCTTATCTTTCTTTTATTACCATTAATAATTTTTATTACTTCAATTCTTTTATATAATAATTTTATTATTGTTTTTCTATTGTTAACTATTCTGTTATTAATATAGTATGTAGATGACAGTAACAATTTGTAAACAGATTTAATAGTTTAGTAGTTTAAAATTCTTTTGACTTGTTTTGCAAGGGGTGGGAAACTAATATTGTTGTATTATATGATATTAATCAACATTCAACTAGGGATGATATAGGGTGGTGGTTCTCAGCCTCTGACCCAATGCAAAACAATCAAGCCCAAAGACAGAGCATATATGAAAAACAGGTCTTCTCTGGAATCGGGCCTGTCTGCTTAATGACAGGCAGTTGGAAACTTGACGGACTCAAAGGATTCCCTCTGTCTCCCGCGCAAGTGAAGGCAATACCTTTTCCTGGCCAGCCAAGGCAGCCAGGGCAATTAGGAGAAACTCACAAGGTTCTATCGCACAACAGCTGAGTAACATCAAACCACCCTAGTGAGGAAAAGTTCTCTTAAGTGTCAAGTGAATATAGCTGATACCTGATGCCTGAACATTGGAGATGAATTGCTCAGAGTGAGCAACCAAGGAAGTTGGGTGGGTCAAAAGAGAGGAGAAATTAAGGCATTCTTTGGAGGGCATGAAAAACATTTTTAAAATAAAGATAGAGGGCTTTCTGTTATTTCCTTTGTACGCAAGCACCCTTGCACTTGTGCTTTAAAATTTAAACATTTTTAAAATCCTGGCTTACTTGATTCGTAATGGCTGCAATCTCCCTTTGCTTCTTCTGCAAGACTTCCCAATGGCTTTTAATAGAAATGTTACTGAAACAATGCTTATAGTGTTCTTCTTTATATGAATATTCAAACAATTGTTTTTATAGCTTATTTCTTGTACAAAATGTTATCTAAATTAGTTAGCTCTTCATTCAATAAAACCTATAAATCTTTAAAAAGCCTTAAAAAGAAGGCAAGTTTTCACGTAAAACATATATGATCAAATTACATTGTATTTACCAATAGTTATAATAAATGTTGCTTTGTGGAAAGTTTATAAAACTTCCATACACATGGTGATATGCAACATATAATTTAAATGTGTTTATTATCTAGGTATTTCAGAAATTCTTCATATCCCATTTTAACTTTTCACTAGCTAGTAGCTAACCCTTGATGCTGAGTATTGAGTAGGAATCTGACTACATATGTAAAAAGTCAAGAATGCCACAAAGGGAGGGGGAGAAAGGTGTGAGGTTAAATAGAGGTGGGTTGTGCCATTCAAGTGGAGGGAGGGAAGTAGAGAGAGGGGGGGAGGGAGGGAGAGGGTGGATATGGTTATTTATACAAGGTACAATTTTTTTAAAAAATAAAATAAAAATATATAAAAGAATTTTTATGGCCAAGTCCCACTGGCTTTTTTTTCCCCTAGAGAAAGCAGGCCTAAGATTTTCAGCCTAAGACTTTCAGTAGGATTGTTTGTTCTGTTGTTATTGTTGAATTAAAATACTATAAGTATGATGAGCCTCACTAAATCTTAGCACACTTTCCTGGCTCTGAATTGAAGCAGAAAAAGTGGGATTTTCTGTCTCCCTGCTTGTGTTTTGTTTTGCCATCACATTTCAACAATAAGATCCCTTCATTGGTGTTGTTATCAAGGAGAACTGGAGTATGGTGATATCTGGAAGGCCTTTTATTCCTATTCCTCTTTTGGATTTTTGAATTTGCCTGAAAAGAAAAAACCTGAAAGCCTACTAAAATAATAATTCAATGTATAGATAAATAGTGGTTTTGTTTGTTTTTTTTACAAAAAGTGACCACCTTCACTTCACTGATTTCAATTAACTCCTAATTGAACTGATTATATGAATGGCAGTGCTTTATACTGGCATAAAAGACTCAGGGCATCCCAATCGGAAAACTAGAAGAGAGTGTCATTGTTTGTCCCTAACAAAAATAAGAACAAACATTTGTAATTAATGTAGTGTAATATAGTGTTACTATCTACAGCTCTATCGGTAAACCTAGTGATAGCCAGTTACAGAACTATATAAAACAGTATCCACATCAGTGGTGGGTTTCTACCGGTTCACCCTGGTTCGGGCAAACTGGTAGTGGAGGCTCCACCCACCCATCCGGACATTATCACGGATACTATGCGCATGCACAGAAGGTGCTGCGCATGAGTGAAGTGGAACCCACTACTGATCCACATATTCTCAGTGATGCACTTGAAGGTTTAAGAGCCCTGGTGGCACAGTGGTCAGAATGCAGTATTGCAGGCTAACTCTGTCACTGCCAGGAGTTCAATCCTGATTGGCTCAAGGTTGACTCAGCCTTCCTTCCTTCCAAGGTCAGAAAAATGAGGATCCAGATTGTTGGGGGCAATATGCTGACTCTGTAAACCGCTTAGAGAGGACTGAAAAGCACTATGAAGTTATAAATAAGTCTAAGTGCTATTGCTGTTGTTAAGAAGAAAAGCAATTATTAGTATATAAGTAGAATTTTTCCTAATCAAATTGCTAGTAAATAGAGGACTGAGATTAAATACTTTCATATCTCCAAGTAAAGACTTTAGAAATATACAATTGATTTGACTGATAAAATAAAAATTAGCTGGTTGTTAATAATGCTATAGCAGTTAGCAGCATCTAACTAAATGTGGCTGATCTTTAAAGTTAACTGAATAAAACCTGATTAGTTTTTAGATAGGAGACCACCAGGAAATCCCAAGGTTATTAATAAGACTGAGAAGTAGAAAAATTATCCCAAAAAACCCCCAATGTCGATCAATTTCCATAGAGTTGCCAAGGAAACTACAAATAGTAACTGATTCCAGGACACAATGGTTTCTCCTCAATACTTCTCTTTAAAAACAGCTTTATTACATTTATTTATTTATTTATTTATTGGTTCGATTTATATGCCACCCTTTTCCGGAGACTCAGGGCTGCTTACAATGCTTTAAGCAATAGCCTTCATACTTTTGTATATACCTGCTTAGTAGGGCTTTCGGGGGCCCCTAAGCGGTGTTCTTTGTTATACAAAGTCAGCTTATTGCCCC
>JANHZT010003309.1:509232-524406 GCA_032468215.1 Stegonotus admiraltiensis | reverse complement strand
GAAGAAAGGGAGGGGAAATAAGAGTAGGAGAGAAGGTTAGATAGGGAGGAAGAAAGGAGGAGGGGGAGAAAGGAAGGAGAAGTAGAGAAGGAGTAAGAGAGGATGGAAGAAGAAGGGAGGAAGGATAAAAGAAGGGAGGGAGAGGAAAGAGAAGTGAAAGAGAAAAAAGATTGCTCTAAAACAAAAAAGATGAAATGGAAGAAAGGCATCCACGAACATGTTTATATACTAGGATAAAGAATGAATTATTAAAAATTAAGAGAGAAATATATGATTAAAAATGGAGAAAATAGAACTTGAGGGCGAAAGAAGATGCTGTTTATATAAACAAGAATAGAAATATTAAAATTTGATTTAAAAATATCGAAAAAGAATACTTTGGCAGAAATTGTAACTAAGTAAAATGTATTTGGATATAACAAGTTGTATATGATATGATATGGTCAATACTCTGTTTCGTAACATATGTGGGTGTGTCTCAGGGGGAAAAAAACTAATAAAACTTGATTCAAAATTTTTTCTTCCACTACAGCTGACAGAAAGGAACAAACAAATGCTCAACAAAGAAATTATGCAAAAGACGTTTAAACTTTGCTAGTCGAAATTTTAATAATCTCCAGACTTCAAACTGTTGCCTTTTTCTGCATCTTTAGTGGTAATATGCAGAATAAGAGGAACTGTGATGTGGTTGTTGCATTAGTTCAGTTGCTGAAATAATACAACATATGAAGGTTAAATATTAAGGTTTGTGTTTGGCTAGGCTTGTCATGGAGTGCCAAATAGGCATTGAGTTTTACAGTGGTTTGTGGATGAACCAAACCAGTATTTCAGAAACAATAGTTAGAACAAATACAGTATGGAACAGTAGTATAGCCCTTTCTTTATTTTCAAGTGATTAATATACTGCTTATTGGAAGAGGTACATGAGTGAGATATTTGGCTAAAACTGTTCATATTTGTCTATGAATAATGTTATACCCTTTTCCAGATTATTTTTCTATTCAGTTATTTTCTATATTATACTAGCAGCCTTTTTTTCCCTTAGAGAGAGAAAAAAGACGATAAAATAATTGGAAGTCTTTTCATTCCTTTCAGTAGATTTGATATAACTGTCTCAAGACAACTCCAAAACTCATATTTCATTATTCTTAAGACCTATTGATTTCTGTGATTCAGTTCCAAGTAAGATTATACCTGTGTTCAGTTCAAAGTCATTAATGTTTCCAATTTTCAGTGCTTTCTGTCTTCAGCATAGATACACTCTGATCATAGGGATATGAGTCAAACTTTAAAGTTGTTCTGAAATACTGAGAAGTCAAGTAATTGTGCCTCAATAAGTCGAGTCACTGACTTTTCTGATTATTCTCCATCTTATTAAACATCTATATGAAATCACAGTTTGAGGCCTTAGTGACATTTCTTTTGTGGGTGGTGTGTTGGCTGTCAATAGCTTTCTGAGTATATTTCAAAGATTGGGTGATGATTCAGAAAGCCCTTTATGGCTTAGGTCATTGTCATCTATGGAATTGTCTATTTCAGGTGGAGTCGGTTCCTTGTGTTCCAATCAGAAAAATATGCTTGCTTTCATGACAGGTTTGCCAAATATTTCACTGAAATCAGGATGAACTAAATTAAACACATTCTATTTGTCTATCAAACCAATTACTCATCATCAAGGAGAGCTGAGATTAGTCCAACATTACTTATTCACAAAAGACCTATGCTGGTTCCTGGGAATGAGAGCATTTCTGAGTTAATAATTTGAGATAATCCAATTAGCACCCCAAAAATAAAAAAAAATCACGACAATAAAGATAATGACCCCATAGAAACATAACTGAAAAAGAACAAAAAGAAAGGATAATCAAGAGACAAAAATCAGATGGCTAAAGTTGTATCTGGTGTATAGTGGTATAGGCAAGTACTGCTTTATGAATGCATCCATGTATGCAGAAAGTCATACAGTGCTCTTCAAATTCAGATGTCTATATGACCCTAGAACAGTGATGGCTAACCTTTTCCAGTCCGAGTGCTCAAAGCGCACGCACTCGTAACCCCCAAAATGCAATGCGCATGCAGCCCCCACATGCGCCCTGCCCCATGTATGCACACACCCCTGCATGCACCCCACCCACGCATGTGTGTGTGGCCCCCGCATGCACCACGTGCATGCACCCTGCCCCCCACACATGCACACGCATGTGCATGTGGGCCCCCCGCACGCACTCCGTCCCTTGCACATGCATGGCAGAGACCTGAAGACCAGCTGGCCGGCGGGAGGCACGCGCACATGCACAGTGGAGCTGAACTGGGGCGACTGCTTGTGTGCCGTAGGTTCGCCATCACGGCCCTAGAATGTATTCTCTCAAAAAGTAAAATTAATCTGGTGAATTCTATCTGGCACTTCTATTCCTGAGGTTACTGGTTATTCTATAGTTTGATTTCAACAAATGTAAAAGAAATAGAACCACAACTCATTTTGAGCCACTTTTTATCAACATGTCTTGCAAATGTTACTTGCAAAGTTAGTGACAAAACCAGAAGCCTTCCAGTAAGGTCTTTCTAGTGGAATGGGAGCCATGGGCATTCAGAGGTTATTCAACACCTTTCATCATTTCTTACCATTGATTACAGGTAGTCCTTGACTTACGACCACAACTGAGACCAAAGTTTCTGTTGCTAAGTAAGACAGTTAAGTGAATTTTGCCTCATTTTACAATCTTTCTTGACACAGTTGTTAAGTGAATCTGGCTTCCCAGTTGACTTTGCTTGCCAGGTGGTCACAGAAGGGATCACCTGACCCCGGGACACTGCAACCATCCTAAATACATGCCAGTTGCCAAGCATCTGAGTTTTGATCCTGTGACCACAAGGTTACTGCAACAATTGTGTGAGAAACAGTCACAACTTACTTTTTTCAGTGCCATTGTAACTTCACTTAAACAAGTGGTTGTAGGTCGACGACTACCTGTATATTAGCCGAGAACCTTGGGAATTAAAATTTAGCAATATCTGGACAGTCACAGCTTTTTGTTGTTGTTGCCAATATAAGCCTTGGGGTGGGGAGTAACTAATGTGTGAGTAATCACGACAGAGGAGGAAGCTCCTATTATTATTTTTTTTTGCTGTTAGAAGAACATTCAGTACAGGACTTTCTCAATCTATGGGTATTTTCAAAAATCAGATAGGAAGTTTTGGCAGCACATTGTTGTCCTTTCCTTTCTGAATAGAAAGACCTGAAGGGAATTGCATTTCGGTCAAGTTTTGTTTGCTTCAGCTGGGGGGGTTAAGACTTTGAAAGGTACAAAGAGCAAAGAATCCAGAAGGAACAAAATCTGCTGCATCCCATTCAATCTATTTGCTTTTTGAGCTCACAAAAGTGTTTCATTTTTCCGGAGTAACAGATAATCTTTAAGACGTTCCTTTATAGGGTTAGGTTTGGAACTTCTTAAAAATCATAGGATTTGTCCTTTATAGGACAAAAAGGCACAATAGTGGAAATATTATGTGTTTTATTTTATTACACAAATTAGCATGAACCAACAAGGAAACAGCCAGGTGAATAATTGTTTATACATTAGTGTAGACTCCCTAGAAATAAATGTGTTTTAATAGCACCCCCTCCCCCTCAGTTCCCACTGCTAATTATTATAGAAAGTAAGGAAGAGGACTTGATGGAGTATGCAAGAACAATTATTTAGGCAAAAGAGGCAGAACCATTTTTTAAATCCAGAGAAATGAGATAACATTCAGTAGCTGTTCAGACATCGCCCTGATTTACTGGAATTTAAGAAGAGTAGGTACAGTACAATCAGACTTGCAAGATTGATGCTGGCCCCACTAGATAGACTAGATCAGGAAGTCAATTCCACAGAAAAGTTATAAACGCAGGTAGTCCTCGAGTTATCATCATTCATTTAGTTACGCAAAGTTAGAATGATACTGAGAAAAGGGGTCTTATGACCATTTTTCACATGACTCTTGTAGCATCCTTATGGTCACATGATCAAAATTTGGATGCTTGGCAACTGGCATGTATTTATGATGATTGCAGTGTCCTGGGGTCATCTAATCATCTTTTGAGACATCCCGACTGAGCGTTCCAGAAAAAAACCCAACTCCAAGTAAAAACTCTGAAGTAATCATTTTTCAAAGTTCTATTTACTAGAATAGGTAAACTGGCATAGCTGGGAAAACCCGAATCTGAGAGGTCCGGGTTTTCCTTCAGTAAATCAAAAACCCCAAAACCATCCCCTCACTCCTCAGCCAATCACATGTTCCAATCACCATCTGTCCCCTCTCAAGACAGCACTCCGACCACTCCATGGATGCAGGATCGGCCTGACCTTGACCGACAGGAAGAATACTATTATGTCTAAAGACAACCCCTCTACTAAATCCCCCTCCTACTTTCCCACACATGAGAAGGTGGCAGATTCACTTAAAAATGGTGTTACTAAAACTACAGTGACTCACTTAACAAGCGTGGCAGGAAAAGTTGTAGAATGAAGTAAAATTCACAGCAGCGATCTTGCTCAGCAACAGAAATTTTTGTGTCAATTGCGGTTGTAAATAGAGGAAACTTTACCAAGACTGGCTTTAATAATGGAATCTTGAAATTCCGGTCAATTGACTTGTTTTAAAATTGTAAAATTACATTAAAAATCCTCATTAGTATATTTTAAAACTTTTTAAAAAATAAATACAAAATAAACATAAATGTGTTGTCTATTCTAACAAAAAGTCTAGGTGGCTCATAGAACAAAACATGCCACAAAGACAAGTAAAACAAATACAGAAATTCTAAGAGTCTTATAGTCAAACTAACTCCATATTCTCGCTGAGCAACTGCCTGCATTTAAATTTGATCTTTTGTTCTGAAGGCTTGTTGGAAAATGGGAAAAGGACAGTTGTTCTAAGGTATTAGCAGAAAAAGGGGCAGTCTAAATGAGGGAAACTATTCCACAGTGAGTGAGCTACTATTGAGGATTATTTCCAAACCAACATGAAGGAGGGAAGGAATCCACAGCCTGCCTTCTTGATTACTACAAAAAGGAGGACAGATTTTATGTGAATTAAACAGGCGTGCAAGTAACAAGAACTCAAGCCATAACCAAACCTCTCATTCCAGAGTCTTTTCTCCTACTATTCTTTTCATGATGCACACCAGATCCCATCAAAATAGTCTATTTAGAAGTTAATTGTGATGTGCAACACATCTTTATTTTCAGTTTGGGAGAGATGTCAAATGATATACATATTCTCTATCCTTGTTTTCTAATCAATTTTCCCCTAACAATTTCATATCCTGTTATAGGCAAATGCATAGCCATATGATTTAGTCTGCAATTGTATAATTTTATTGCTTTTGTCATATTCTGTTACTGTCAGATAATTCTGCCTTACCAAGAGAGGAAAGAGAAAAATCTCTGTGATCTTTCCCAAGATAATAAAGAGCTAAGTGCTACAATTTTAATTACATTTTTTTAAAAAAGATCTGGAATTGATGAAAAAATAAATACTATTCAATTTTCTTTGCACCAAGTTGTAGAAGACCAATTGGATCTATTAGTTAATCACTTCTACTTACCTAGGTTTCATTTGTTGTCAGGATAATGATGTTCTGTTTAGCAACCTATTTTCATAATTTCTTTGGTATGTGATATGTTACTGAATAAAATGTATGCTTACTGTACTTGAATTTTGAAGAATATACCTTCAGAATTTTCCTCTTGAATTACTAGTATTTGGCATTGTGTCCTGATTTCAGTATGATCAAGTACTCTGCCTAAACATTTTATTTCATTTATTTAATTATATTACTTCCAGATTGTCTACTTAGGTTTTTGTTGCACTATGCTCTTCTCAAAATTAGCTTTGCTTTGAAACTTAATGTCCTTTTTTATTTCCAGACAGAAGGTAGAAAAAAAGGCTTTTCATCAGGTGTCCTGGTCTTTTCTCTTCTGGTCTCTTTAGTTGCAAGCAATCCATTCTCTGTGCTAGACAAAGGAAGAAAACGTTCACTGGCCTATTTTGACAGATTTATATATTATTCACACCCAATATGTCCCCAATGACTGCTCCTTCACATTTAGTCTCTATTTTATCTTTCTTCCCCAAGTGTAAATCTTTTACCTTTTTTTTTTTGTAAAGCCAAAATGCAGCTGCTCTTTTAAGTTCTGTTAGACATTTTACCCTAATAATTAGACTTGTAAAAAAATGTTGCCCTGCCTTCCTGGATCTAGTCAAGTAGAGATCTAGTCTTCTCTACTTTTAACTCTGTGTTTGGTTTCATTTATTTTTTATGGTAAAAAAGGGTACAGTAATGTTATATAGAAAATAAATAGTAATCAGCAATGATGCATTGCAATTTTCTAAAACAAAATTGCATTTACCAGTAGGAAAGTAGACATGATGTGCTTTAAAAGGAGAATATATTAAAAACAAAATGATGGAAATACATTAACAGTTACATTAAAATGGTATTCTACCTGAGTAATTACAGTCTTGCAGGACTAATAGTTCCATTTGAAACCATAAATGGCCAGAAACAGCCATAAATGTTCTTCTATTAAAATTAATTTCCTCTTCGTAAAAGTAATATTTCAGAGTTGGCCTTTCAGGTGCTTACCATATTTTTTGGAGTATAAGACGCACCAGAGTATAAGACACAGATTAGTTTTTGGGGAGGGAAATGGGGGGAGGGAATCTGCCTACCAGGTATTCATTTGGCTAGTGTCCTTAGTCTGGTCAGCTTCAGCACATTAATTTGCTGGTTTTTTATCTTCTGCTTGGGATAAAAAACAGCTTCTAAAGCACAGCTGAGAGGAGGCAGCAATGAGAAAAGCAGGCACAGCACGGGGAGGGGGGGAGAGATCTCTTCACTCAGCTAGCACCTTATTAGGGCTGAAAAAAAGCTTCCAAAGAACATCTGAGAGTCGGAGCGCTTCACTTGCTAGCGCCTCATTAAAGCACAGAGTCCAGGGAGCAGGCAAAGCTGGGAAGATTGCTTGCTAGTGCCTCGTTAGCACCTCATTAGGTCTTTTTAAAAGGCTTTGGAAAAATCTACATGCAGAGTATAAGATGCACCCAAATTTTCAGCCTCTTTTAGGGGGGGGAGGTGCGTCTTATACTATGAAAAATACGGTACTTTTTGTTAATTGAGCAGTTGCCTATCATGCAAGTTTTTCCAGGCTGACTCAGTCACAAACCTGCCACTTTAGCAAAAAATATTCTTTCTGTCATGGCCCCATCAGAGCAGGGTTTGGAGGAGGAAAAGGAGTTAGAACTGGGACTATCCGATGGGGATGGCATGTCTCCTTTGGCATGTTTGAAGAGGCCATGGACTGAGGACGATGTTGTCCCAGGCCCCTTAAGCATTGGGGGAGGTGGTCAACCAGACAGAGAGATGCCTGCCCTCACAGGGGAGAATTAGCTGCTGACAGGCAGTGGCGCTGATAGGCAGTAGATCCCCTCTGATAAGGAACAGCTGCCTCCCCCACTCAATCCAAGGGCATGGGGAGAGGAGTGAAGGCAAGTTCAAAGAAGGGCTGCAATGCCAGTCAGGAAAAGGTTGCCACAGCCCTCCTCGCAAGGAACAGCTGGAGTAGATTGACTTAAGGAGAAGCCATGGGGAATTAGTCTTTGCCAAGAACAGTTTTTTGTTTTGAGTTACAGTACATTCCCTCAGCTTTGAGTTGCCTTGCCCTGAGGACTGCCTTTTGTCTTCTACCTTGACTTTGCCTTGTGGACTATAGTTTAAACATGTTAAAAATATAAATAATATGCAGGGTTATTACAATAGTTCCCAACCTTCAATTTAAATATATAAACACAGACACACACAAATAGACTTCAAAAAGTTACATTAATACCCATTTTGTGAATTGGACATAGTATTTTCCATGAATAAAGGTCTGTAAATAACAACTGCCTTCCCATGATAAACTTTCATTTACTTGACAGAATTACTCTACTTCATAGCTCAGAAGCATGTATTTCGGTATTACAAATTTATTTAAGGTTTCCCTTTCATGAATACAAATAATATCCTATATTACAAAAGAGGTGTACATACCTTGTACTTTGAACAAGATTTCTCATTACACAATGCAGATGAAGCTGCTAAAACATTGCTACATAATATTGAGGTGATTTCACTATGACTCTCCTTCCTCTCTTAGCATTAACTAGAAAAAGTCCTTGTCTCAAATCCACAGCAAGATAAAGCTTTTTTGTTTCTATGTGTGAAGTTATAATGTTATTGCATACCACTTTGCTACTGCATTTTAAGTACATTCATAGCCAAATACAGAAAATAAATACATGAAAAGCAAAGTTTCTTTAAGTCAAAAGTTCGAAGGAAATACAAACTGCTCACAGAAAAGTTTGGGAAGATATAACATTCATTCTTATAGACTCTTCCCCATACAGTATTCTAGAAATCAGGAACTAGAAAACTAGAATTTGTTATCAAATTCCAATTTCAACAATTGGCTAATTCTGCTTCACATCAAACATAGCTATCTCAGATGGAACATTATATATTGGTAAAAGTAAGAACAATATAGGAGGAACTTGTAGCATGCTGTTACTAGGCAATTGAGTAATATTACATTGTACTGACTTCTAGGAACAGATTATTTAATTAGCATGGAATTTTAAATCGAAATTGGAATGGTGGTTTTCTGTGAGTCACATAATTGTAGCCATACCTTTATATAGTTGTAAATTATAAACATGTCCTTTAAGGACAAGGAGATACTTCTAAAAAACCACCAAACTTCAATCAAGCTGTGCCAAGAGTATTAACATGAATAAGGTATTTCTGCTTAAAGGATAAAGCAGCCACATCCTCTGGGATGCTCACTATCCAATTGTTTGAAGGTATAAATGCAACTGTGACAATATTTCAATTCAGACTGCCCTGTAGAGATAGCTGGATCCTGTCTTCAAAGTTAGTGTGTGAACCTGCTAGAGCAGGGGTGTCAAACATGCAGTGTCACATTGTCATCACATGATGTATTGCGACCTTTTTCCCCTTCGCTAAAATAGGGGTGGGCATAGCTAGCGTGTGACGCATTCGGCCCATGGGCCACAAGTTTGACACCCCTGTGCTAGAGGATGCAGCTGCTTTAATGCTTTGAGCAGGGGTGCTTTGCTTGCATAACAAGGCTTTGCAAAGCAACTTTGTCAACTGCTTTGCTGGATCTTCTTTTTAATCTCATTATCAACAACAAAAAACAATTGAACTCATGACCTCTTGGACATCACAGCACCACTTAAACAGCCAATGAAAGAAGCACAAATCTTTACATCACTCCAGAGGATATTCTTTGGGACAATATCCACGATTTACTGTGCTCTAACATAGTGGTATCAAAACAATCAAATATCTACAAAGAAATGATACGAAAACAAGTCACATAACTCCTTAATCACACTAAATCACACTTGTATTGCTGAAAACAATTAAGGGAAGTACTGGATTTCTTGGGAGTCTAGTTGAAATACATAGAGTAGCAGCAACAGAAGAAGGAGGAATGGGATACACAATCAAACAAACTAATAAAAATAAACACTACAGAACTTGTAAAAATGAAAGTTTCTGCGGTTTATGAAAGAACGTTCTGTTCCCCTCAGTGTAGGAAATTTATTATTATCTAATAAATATAGAAGGTATGAAATTTAAATTTAGTATATCTTACATTTTGTTTAATCTGGAAAATGCATTAAATTAAAAAATGTAATTGTTCAGGAAGAGAATTATATGATGGATGATAATTAACTCTAAAAATCTGTAGTAGTTCAAAAATGTAGCAAACGTAACATTTTATAGCTGTACCAAATTCTGTTGTATACAGTTGTAGACTGGATAGGAGAATTCACTTCATGTAGAAAGCAACAAATGTGTAGAAATTCTCAAAAAGGAAAACAAATACATGACATATTGCCACAACTATTTACATAAACATTTATCAGAATGTGACACACTAATTAATTACACAATTCAAGCCGTACAAAAAAAATATTTCTGAGTAATTGAAAGCCAAATGGGTGCACTGCCTACTGATAATCCTTCATTCAACAAGAAAGCTTGTAAACAATGAAGATATACATTTTTACAATTTATAGTCTTAGGAGAAAATAGATTTCTGGTTTGTCATCTTCATTTGGCTTGGTCTCTAAAAGGGAGTCATCTGTACAAAACCGGTCACTGTACCCCAAACGCAAAGTTGAGCAGGCACCTTCTGGAACCCCTCTGCGTTCTAGGTCATCTGTGTTGAAGTTATCTAGATAGCTTGCTATATAAGATCCAGTAGAATGCCTGTTGATGATGTGAGGCGGTACTGGGGGCTTATTTCGAAGGACTATGTCTGTTACATTACTGCTAATATTTAAAGGCTTTTGTTTATTGGCTTCTTGTCGTTCCTTGGCACGGCTAGCAATATTTCTCACTCTACTCTGACTTCTGGATGACAGTTTTCTGACCAGCATTTTTGGGCAGTCATCAATTTGTTTAGAACAAAATGACTGGCAACTCTCTTCTTGATCAAAAGACACAAGTTTTCGCAGTTGTTCAGTCAGAATGTCTGTAGTTGATGGTTTCTTCGCCTTCAGAGTAGCCACCATATTATCTCTCATACCAGATGTAATAAAACCTCTACTAATGTATTTGTACTTGCTCTCAAAATTGCATGAGATATCTTCCGAGGTTAAGTCACCAAGACTTTTTGATTTACAAGGGCTCTGTTGCTTTTGAGCTCCAGGAAAGGGTGAAGGCAGAACATTTTTGGGCTTAAGAGCAGCATTGATGCTGTTTGATGAAGGGATGTTTAACAATTCATTCTGGGCATCTGAAATTTGCAAACAATTATTGTACAAAAGTTCGAAGGTCTGCTGACGTGGGCATGGAAAATACTGATTCTTATCATTGTTGAACTTTAAACCTTCAGCTAGGTTTTCACTGTGAAAGTCCACGCCCTTTAGGGGTTCACGTATAGTTTTGTTATAGTATAGTGTATCCTGACTATGCTTAAGTTTCAGAGGAGAAGCAACTTGGCTCATATCTTCTATCTTATATTCAAAAGCAGTTATCAAGAGGTCTTGTAATTCCCCATCAATTTCCATTAGGCTACTACCTGTAGAATTTGCACAAGTGACTGGGACAACAATGGTATTCTGTTTGTCGGTAGTATAGGAGTTGCTATTGCTGCGAAATTCCCAGCTTGTTCCACATTTTCTTTTAGAGTTTGCTTTCTGCGTGGTGACAGGTGAAATACAGGAAGTGTGTTTGGCACCCTCATTTATGCAACTGTCTTTTGCATCCTTGGTTGTATCTTTGCAAACAGGTGTATCCATTAATGCAGACTGAGAAACTGGAGAAAGAGAAGTCTCATGAATAATTGTGTACAGAGAACACACTGTTGTCTTAGGGGTGGATATTATGGTATTTTCCAGTCTTGAACCAGTTGAACAAGCTGATCCAGCTGATTTTAAGTTTAAGGACTTATCATCCAAAATGACGCTTTGTTCATTCAGTGATGTACATGGTAGATGTATGGACTTTAGATTATTGTTCTCTTTCTTAATATCAGACGGACTTGAAACAAGAGTTTGGTCACTTGTGACATCAACTTGTTCTATCAGCTTCGAGATAGAATTATCCCTTTCTCTCTCATCAGCTAGAGAAACCTCATTAATCAGACAAGAAATGTCACTATCTGGGATAGTTGGTGTACCATTAAAGCCACACACATTAGTTATTGTTGTATTTAAAATTGGGTGGGATTCCATATTAGCTTTTTCATCTGCTATTTTCCACTTTTCTTTGCAAAGTGCACTTATCTCCAATGTCTTTGGATCCATGCAGCCTATGTCTTCATGTTTTTTTCTTTCAAGGTCTTCCTTTGCATGAACAAATTCATTGGGAAGATTACTTTTCCAATACTCAGTGGAGAAATAGGTTTCAGCTATCCCAATTGCAAAGTTTAGGCTTTCTCCTTTTTCATCAAGACAAAGTGTGTCACATGTACCAGACTTGGGTACATCTTTCTTAAGCAGGTATGTAAAAGATGGTTTTTTCTCAGAAGAGGTGATGGTTTTCTTCGCATTTGTACAATCCTCACTTGTGTTGTTTCTGCTTTCTGCTAAATCAATTCAAACAGAAAAACAAAAACAAAAAATGTGTTATAAATATTATCTTACTTGCTTATGGTTGATTTATCCACAGAGAAATGGAGAATGTAAACTCAATCACAGTTGTGGAAAAAAAATTAATTATGTGAGTGTGTTATTTACTATAAATTATCCATGTGATGCGCTGAAATGGAAAAAATATACAGTGGGAGGCATTTCACTGAAGTTTTTCTTCAATGCTTTATTACATCACTGCAGTCATGATGTAATATTTGTATAAAGAAAGTCAATGAGGTATCATAATCTAGACATGTGGAATTACCTTCAGCTGTATTCCTATTCAGATTTGTACTATAAAGGAGCATGACAAACAAAGACAGAATAAAATAGCTCTGTTAAAACACCATCTGCAACAAGAGGCATATTTATCAGAACTCTTGAATTATACACCCAAAACTTGCACTCTATGCATCAGCACGATTCCTGTATTGCTAATAATATACAAATATTTTCTTTTCCCTTTACTTCTAATATGATTTAAAATATAGTCTAGACTTTCAAGGTTATAAAGCAGGCTGCTCTTTATAGGGGCTGTGAATTACCAAATACTTGGCATTGATATGGAGATGCAAGTTTATTGCTGTGATAACAGCAATCTATGATGGAAGTAAAACCTACGAGAATAAAACATTGGTTCAACACTGAGCAGAGAATAAGACAAGAATTAATTATATTCCTTGACTGTTTAAAGTATAGATGGATTAATCTACAATGAATGTTTCTGGTTACCCAAGCTGTTTCTTCTATTGAAGGTTTGACCTCAAACATGAAAAACCTAGTATTTGTGGTAAAAACAGAAGGGTGTTGCTGAGAGCTGCAAATGTATATGCAGATAACCATGTTATTGGCTGACACTTTGAATGATTTGTACTGAATATTAGCTAGGCTATATAATGTAAAAGGAAATATGGATCTGAAAATTAGTGTTGACCAACACAGCTACAATTGACACATAAAATGGGGTAACAATTTTATGCAATTGCCAGTTGTTTAAGTACATGAAGGAGGAAAATTAGAACAGGTAGATGAATTTGTATACTTTGGGAAAATGTTTCGTAAAGATTGGGAAATGGAAACATTTTAAGACATACAAATGCTGGTAAAAAGATAATGGATAGTAGTAGATAATGGAGGTATGTGGAGCATACATCCATTATTTTATATGGAATTGAGAGTTAGATATGGCAGTAGGGATATAAAAACAAGTTGAAAGCAGTGGAAATGGCTTATTTAAGATGTTGAAACAAAAAGATATGAAGTCAAGAATGAATAGGTAATGAATGAATGTGGATTAGAAAAGAGAAGGACTAATATAGAAGTGCAATTAGGCAATTTGATCATATAGAGAGAATGAATGAGGATCATATTTCAAAATAAATAAATGAAAGAGTGAGTAGTAAGAAGAAGAAGGAGAAAAAGAAGATTGTAGTGATTGCATGGAGTTAATGAAATTTTCAAAAGGAGTAAGAAGTTTACAGAACAAAAAATGAATGAATTGATACAGTGGAAACAAAGACGGTTTGCAAGGATAGAAAAGTATGGAGAGGTACAATAAACCAAGTTGTTGTGAATTAAAATTAGTGACATTTCCATTCCTATCCTGAATTTAATTTATTTTGCTTGCCACTCACCACTTTTCTGGCCCACGTGCCTTGTTTCAAAAGGAAAGAGCATGTTAGGTATACAATAAGGTACAGTGTTTATGTATATATGTCCATACATCCTATTAGACTAATTTTCAAGCAACAAGCACAGAACTGACTAGATCAAAAGGTCTCAAAATTATTATCCTGAAAACCTCATAGTGGGTAACTCACCAGATGTACTTTCACTTTTGGTAACTTCAACAACTCTGCTAGCATCCTGGTCTGGTGGTGGCAATCCTGCCAGGAGGTATTTTTCAATTGGCATGGAGATGGGACGCAATTGTAAACTTCTGCTTGTTTGCCTAAAACCTCCTTCCTTCTCTTTCAAGTCCAACGTATCAGATACACTTTCCTTAAGGTCAGTGGTTTCTTGAAAGCCCATTTTGCTTTTTTTCCTGCCCTTTGCTGGAGCACTGGCTGTGCGTCGAAGGATTCGGTCCCCGAGTGACCTTTTTCGGATATAATTAGTACTGTTTTCCACTGAATTATGTTTGGAGTTCTTATTAAAAAATCCTCGGAGTCCTATTAGTTGCTTATTCTGGAAAAAAAGAAGAAGAAAATGAGAGCGGAGAAAAGATCTAGAGATTTGGGGGTGGGGTGGGGGAAATGGCT
This sequence comes from Stegonotus admiraltiensis, assembly GCA_032468215.1. NCBI lineage: Eukaryota > Metazoa > Chordata > Lepidosauria > Squamata > Colubridae > Stegonotus > Stegonotus admiraltiensis. Next base: position 509,950 of record JANHZT010003309.1, on the reverse strand, counting down.
TGTTTTACATAAAGGAACTTCTACATTGCTGTATTTGCACACATTAGCCGAGCAGTGACTGATAAGAATATCTGAGCAGCAATAAGAAAATCCCAAGCAAATCAAGGAAAGCCATCAAATGAAGAAAGTCCACATCAAGCTGATTTAAAAAGGTGAAGCTCACCATGAGTTCATGCATGTATAAGAGAAAAAAAAGAGGCAGCCTCCCTTGAAGCAAAAGAGGTTTTACAAGACACTTCCTAATTGCATATGACAAGCTCGCAAGACATTTCCTTGGGTGAGAAGCTAGCCTGGCCCAAAAAGCATGTATTTTTATCACACGGGACCTTCAAAGCAGCAGCACAAACTTTCAAATGCTTGATGAGAAATAAAGCACTATGGCAGTAAGACATCATGCGATTCAGAAAGCCTCCAAAAAGTGTGTGTGTGTGGGGGGGGTAAACGCACCCAGCCAGTGCAAAATTGCATGCTAAATTAAAAGCTACCTTTGTGGCTCCTAGAAAATGCATGATAGTATAACTGGGATTGAGGATTAAAGGACTCCACTGAAAGGCAAAAAAAAAAAGCAAAAATGTTGAACTCAATATCTTCATCTGAATCACAAGAAAATACATACATTATAGTAAATATAACTTGGTTGCGCAGCAGACTAAAGTGCTGTTAAGTAACACCAGCTGCCTGCAATTACTGCAAGTTCAAATTTCACCAGGCTCAAGGT
>JANHZT010003309.1:431881-442009 GCA_032468215.1 Stegonotus admiraltiensis | reverse complement strand
CCTGAGTCTCCGGAGAAGGGCGGCATATAAATCAAAGCCAAAAAAAAAAAGTGTAGAACATTTTTATCTGTCATAATGTCACCGAGAGAAACAAGGAATTATCTAAGCATTCTAAAATTGCTGTCTTCCAATGTGACTCGCTCAATTCGTTGATCAAGGAACCAACTCTGTGTTCCTTTTTCAAGATTTCCTTTCAATCACGAGGACTAGAGAGTTCATTTATTTTTAAAAAGGACAAATCAAAGGAGACAAATGGATGATTGGGTCTGCTGTTTTCATCCACCTGAGAGACATCTCTGCTCTATAATTTGTGACATGATCAAGAGCTTTGCAGTTTCTAGATTCTATGTCTATATATATGCAGTACAACAAGGCAGTTGAACAAAGAACTCTTTTTTTCTTTTCATTTCAACTGTAATGTAAGTTACATGAAAAAAGAAAAGAAACAGATGAGGAATTGGTCTCTGATGGAACATAATATCGGGCATCAATCAAACACTCCCTTGGTCTTTCACTAGTAAAGAGAAGAATGCCTTCTAACTGGTAATACATCTCTGTCTTAAAGGAGTTACAGGTAATAGGGCAACTATGGTCAGGCATTTGAGGACTGTCAGTTGAAAGCTACAGTAAAGATATGTTCATACAAAGCCATGCTCTGCTTAACCACAGTTTGAGTAAGCCACAGTCGGTTGTAAATCACACGTTTATAAAATTCCTGGTAGCACTGTAAACCCAAACCAGGGATGGATTCTACTTACCTTTACTACCGGTTTGCAACAGGGCTGCGTGCGTGCGTTCGCTTCACTTGTGCACATGCGCACTCTTCTGCGCATGCACAGAAGTATTTTGATGATGTCGAGGTCAGTGGGCAGAGCCTCCTGCCGGTTTTACTATCGGTTCTATAGAACCAGTGCAAATTGGGGGCAACCCACCACTGACCCAAACCAAGGAAAATATACAGTGGGGTTGGCCACTATATATTTTTCCTTATTAGAAAGTATAAATTTTTAAAATTCTTTTTTTTTAATCTGATAGTCATAGCTACATTAGAACTATGTAATCCTCTCATTCTGCACTACTTTAAAACAAACATTACAAAGCACGTATAACCCTGCCCAATGCTTTTATTTGTATAAGTAAGATGAAATGCAGCACTTCTGCACATATATCTTATTTTTAGCATGTCAGGCAGGGAATATGGTTTCAGGAAGTGCTTTCTTGGGTTTTCTAAAAATCTAGCAGTATTTTTATACGGTAATTTAATCCAACTAACCTTTTCCTTCAAAGGCTCCCTTTCATAATTGTCCTTTTCATCTTAGCTAACCAAAACCTCCTGCGTAATCTAGGAAATAGAAGCCCTTCAAAGTCATTAGAATATATTGCTAGCAAGAAAAAGTTGTATATCAATATTAGCTGTTTAGTGAACAGAAAACATGTTTTATTGAATGTACATAGAACATTCATACAGGAATACTTTTAACAATTCAGTAGAACCTCTGGTCACAACCATAATTCGTTCCGTAACTTTGGTCACAAACCAATTTGGTTGTGACCCGAACCTAATTTTGGAAATTTGGCACTTACAAAAAACATGGCATGGAAAGGGAAATCGGTCACACACAAAAATAATAATTTGAGTAATTTTTGGTCAGAACCTGATTTGGTCATGATCAGAAGTGTTTGTGACCAGAGGTTCTACTATACTGTGTTGAACAGGTGGGGCTATCATAGGCCACAGATGTAATATGGTACAATTGTTAAAATAATGGATTAGAACACAGAAAATATATATTCAAGTCCATCCTTATCTACAGAGAGTCCTTTTATGATGATAATCATTCTGTCTCTCAGCCCAGCCTACCTCAAACAATCAACATTAGGGAGATAAAATGAGTAAAAAATACCCAGTCAACTTCCTTGAGCTCCTGGAAAAAAGTGGAAAATAAAATAAATAGTGTGATATATAAATCTCCCCTTCCCTAAATAAAAATCAAACTACATTTAGTAAGCAAAGCAAGCCAGTATTGGTCAAATGCTCTTCCCAGTTGCTAGTTGCTATAGGTTTTATAACCTAGTGACCAGGTGTATGATTATCAATAAATCTATGACATCAGTTAGTAATTATAATTTTGGTTCCTCGGTCCAGAAGGGATTTTTATGCATAAAAGTAGGTACCAGTGATTCGACTGGAAATGTTGTGGCAAGACAGTCAGGGAATTAGCGGGCTTCGATAAACTCCGCGAAAACCCAGACTGACGAACTGCTGCCAAGGGTTCTTTGGACTGGAACCATCCTGTAGGGACGGGGAAGAAGGAGAGGCACCTCGAAGACCAAGAGGAAGGGGAAGAAGGAGAGGCACCTCGAAGACCAAGAGGAACAGGCAAGTTCCTCGAAGGTCAGAGGAATCTCTCTCCAATTCAGTGGTGGGGACGGCAGCCATTGCGGCTGTCAAGAAGCTAGGGCAACCAGACTAAGTATTGAGCAGGAGCGGTGATTGCAACAGAATTTTTGAAGTGGGTGAGTGACAGGCAACCCACAGGTGAAATAACAACAAAAAATTTCTAAACCTGAAAAAACCCCAGTGTAAAAATAGCGGCTAATGGGCACGGGGGGTGGGGGAGGATGTAAGCTGAATTTAAAGGGATACAAAACCCAAAAAGAAAATTGACTTTTGAATAAAACCATTTGGAAAATTTTAAAAATTAGAAGAAGTAACCCCGAAAGTGGTTAAAGGATTGGAAAGAAAATAAATGGATCCTTTTTCTTGACTGAAAAAAACAAAACAAAAGAGATTTGGACATCAAGCCCTGCAACAGAAGTGCTGTATATCTAAAGATAAATATAAGAGAAAAATAGAGGGGGAAAGTATGGTTCAATTTGGACTGGACTATAAAATTGATTTGGTATTTTCAAAGTTAAGCTAGTATAGATTGTTAAAGTGGATTGATATAAAATGGATATTTTGTTAAACAACTCAGAGGAATTGTGGATTGTAGAGAGACATTTTCAGGAGAAAAAAGATCATTGCAATTTGGAACCTTTGTTTTGGAAAATTTTGAACCGTATTAGTGATAACAGTCGTGAGAACTTTTGGGGAGGATTGCTTTGTCTGCAAGTGGCTTGACTTTGGGAAAAAAAGGAAAACAACAAAACTTTTAAAACTGGAACAATATCAACACAGAAAGAATAAAATGGCACAGGAAATTAGAGAAATGATGTACTCATCATAGAAAGCAGAAATAAGAGGAATAATTACAATGTTACATGGAGAATCGAAACTTGAGGACCCAAAAATTGAGATAGCTGACAAGGAAACAAAAACAGAGAAACAAGACACAGAGACTGGAAATAAAGAAGAAGATAAAGACAATAAGATTAATTTTGGAAAATTAATTGAATATGTGGATAGTAATAATAAAAAGGAGGTTTCTAGAGATTACATTGGGATTAACAATGGAAAAAACCGAAAGGACAGAGACAAAAATGGAAAGAAGGGTGGAATAGAAAGAACATAAAAAACTTAAATGATTACCCTGGGATTAACAGTGAAAAGATAAAAAAGAGAGGAAAAGAATGGAAAACTTCAAGAAATGCAGGGCAAAATAGAAGAGTCCAGGACTGTGAAATACAGAAAGATTACACTGAGATAAACAGTGGGATAAACAGTGGGGAGATAAGAAAAGGAAAAAAGAGATGGGAAACAATGGGAAATTTAGGGCAAAATAGAAGAGTTCAAGATTTTAAAGCACAAAAGATAAAAGGGGGAAGGAAAAGGCAAAAATAAAAATGGGAAGGGAGAAAAAGAAATGAAAGAGAAATATGCTATATATATTTAGAATTGAAACATGAATTGTAATTAGAAATAAAGGGGAAATTATATGATTGTAAACATGAAATGAATAATAATGGGAATATTTTTATTTGTATCTTTGAAATTTAGACAATGATAAGGGTTTTTTTTAGAAATATGAATGTTTAAACTGTAATAATTGAAATACCCTTAATGGTATATGGTGGCGAAAGTAGAAAGGATTAAGTTGTGGCTTTGAGTAATATGTGAGGAAAGCTTTATGATTAGACGATAACAGCTAGAACATTTTTAAATTTAATTAGGAAAACTGTAATGATTGAAATATTTTTAATTGTATATAGTGATGAAAGCAGAAATGATTAAGTTGGTTTGGAGGAACATATGGAGAAAACTATTTGGTTTATTAGGAGAGTTTAAGATTTGAAAATGAGTAATATATGTGGAAAGCTTTATTTAACTAGGGAAATTGTAATAACTGAAATACTTTAAATTGTATATTGTGGTGAAAGCAGAAATGTTTAAGTTGTGGTTTGGAGGAACATTTGGTTTATTATTATGTAAACATAATTAATTGATTCGTAAGAAATTGGATTACATGAAAATGGAAATAATTGGAATATTCATGTTCATATTGATTAATATATAAAGGAAAAAGAGATAATTAGATATCTGATTTATATTAAAATGTTGGATTTGTATTATCAAAAGAAATGTATGTTATAAAATAAGTGGGTTTATTATTTTTATAAGAATTGAACAATTGTAATACTACATAATTAACTAATTTGAGGATAGATATAAAAATAGATGACAACAGGAAGGGGTATAACAGAATAGAAGGAAAAAACTGTATTTGGTTAAGATTAGAGATGAGAATGAAAGGTAATATTGGTTCTTTTTAAAAAAATAGATGAGAAATAAATATGGCCAAAAGGAAATATAGAAATTGTAAATTTAATTGTAATGACTAAACACTGTTTAAATTTGTGAATCAGCCAAATACTCTGTTCAAGAAAATACATTGTATGTTTTTATGTGTGTTTGTCTAAAAAATTAAAAAAAAATTTTTAAAAAAGTAGGTACCAGTAACATTCATTAGGCTTTCAGCCCCACCCTTCACTTATGTACTAGTCATCAGTATCAGGATGACATGATGGAAAAGAGAATGTCAATTAGAAAAGAAAAAATCAAGTTGAATCAGATTACTATCCACTTTGCTGACCCTATCTATTTGAGGAATAACCCCATTCAAGTCTAGAAGGGAATGTAAGTCATTCAGAATATGCTGAATAATTGGGGAGACCTAGAAGTCAGCCACTCAGTAATAAAGATAAGAAGATAAAGAAATAGAAGATTGAAAAAGAGGAATCCCAAAGATGTTCTCATCAACCATGAGTACCTAGATGAAAGGATAATCAAATGTAGAGAACATTGGCCATTGCTTTCTCCACAAGTGTAAAGTGCATTACGTGTGCCCTTCTAAATTGGAGTGTTACGAATAGTAATTAGGACATGTGACTTTAATGTGACCCAAATCTTCCTTCGTCTTTGCGGGGGGGGTGTAGAGGAACAAGTGTCTATTCTACTTGATTCTTTCTTATTCAACAGACAACAAGTCTTAAGTCCTAACAAGCAAGATCCTTTATCTAAACAAGTCTGTAGCCAAAGCTGGCATGCAAAACACACTGCTTATTACTGGACAGCAGTAATATACAATTACATGGATAATTCACATGTTACATAGGGAGTAGTTTTCTTCCACGGAATAGAAAAACGAACCTGACCCACTCATCTTTATTACTGTATTATTATTATTATTTATCCCATCTTTATTTTTCTTCAACGCAAGGCAACATATATTCCTAACATTCCAACTTCTATTTTCCCAACAACAACCTTGTGCAAGGCTATTGTGGCAACACTACAAAAAAAAAAAACAACAACAACCCCAAACCATTTCTCATAGCACATGATATATTATTCATCCTTTGTATTTGGACAGAACTTTAGATTTGTTTTATTTTTAAGAAGAAGAAAAAAACGGTGCAATGGAAGCTGAAACAGAAAGCCAAGGAAGAAGAATGTTTGAAAAGTTGTATTTTCAACAAGCCTCAGCAGTACCATGTTCATTTGACATCAGAACTCAGCTTCTGTCTCCCCCTGCAGCCAAAGAGGCTTGTTAGGTAACTTTAATGGGGGAAAACATTGTCTCAGATTCTAGCTATGAAAGTGTGATTTCCCAATAGCCCAAAATTCCGCACCTTGTATTTACCAAGAAGCAGTAATGGAATCTATATTATGGATTATAAGTAGAATCAGATGTAATACTAGCGCCTTATCACAACGTACTTTTAAAATTAAATTACCTATTTTTCCATCACAAAGCAACATTAAAAGTGTCCAGTTAATTAATTCACCCAAAGTGCATTGGGGGGGGGACAAACTTTAGTGTAGATTGGTATCTTACCAATTAGAGAAAGTTGAATAGAAATAAGAATGAACAAATAAGGCAGAGCATGAGAGTGGCTGGAACCTTATACGCTTTTATCTTACATAGTACTACATTTAATGCAGACTGAAAGGCACTTTTGTCTGGCTTTTGGGAAGATTGAGAGCTTTTCCTTAAGACTGCAGCTTAAATGCCACTGTCTACCAGACACCAGAGACTCCCTTGATCTTCCAAAGAGGTTTGTTAAGAGGAAAGAGAATGCCGCATCTTGCAGGGAAAGGAAAAAAACAAGAACCTGGTGACTCCTTTATCTATGAACAGAAGTGTCTGCTATTTGCATGTGGAGATCTTTAGATTTATTCCTGTATGAAACAAAAGGAAATATCTAAAGATAAAGTATTAAACCATACTGTCAATAATTTCACAACTCACTACCATGATCAAATGTACATACATTGGAACACAACACTCAGGCAGATGACAAATGTTAGACAGCAACTAAAAAACACATAAAGAACAAGTTTTAAGCAAGCAAGTATGTTGTTGTTGTCCTAAAGATGTATAGATATGTGTAATATCTTTAGAATCAGGTATAAGGTCTCTACAAGATTTTTAGAATCCTTACCTTTTTCTGGGCTAAGGTTTTTATATACTTCAAGGTCTGCCATTCATTTGTTTACTGATAGTCATTATGGATCAACAGAATCAGAATTATTCCTGAAGCAAAGCCCAGATTCACTCGCATGTCCAGGGTTAATACATTTGCAATGCCATCCTTACAAGTATTGAAGAACTTTGACAATCCTCCCCACTGTGAAACATAATGGAATCATGTTATCCACAGCCTGGATTCGGGATCATTAGAGAAATCCACAAGGTGATCCTGAACTACTTTGCTCCAATCTACAAATGGGAAAAAGAGAAAGAATTCCCAGTCTGATCAGAAACCTGGAAGGCTCTGCTTTCTGCAGCTGCTCTTGTGGAAATGCAGGACCACTTTTGGTATGAGACATGCATGCACAGTGCAGTGCTTAAAATCCTCAAGGCACCAAGTGTGCAGGAAACATTGTGGGGAAGCTGGTCTTGAAACGTCAAGAGCAAATCCACGGTGCACCAGAAAGAATAAACCACAATCACCTTCTGGTTATTCAAAGGGGCTCTGTGGGGAGGGGGGGAGTGACGCAGGATGATTGCTGAAGATGAAAAGAAAGCTGAATCCATTTCCCACCCTCATCTGTCTCAGCATCTCTGGCCGAGGGAATTCATAAAGTGGAAGGAAAGCGAGACTGTCACTCCAAGAGTTGTATTTACAACACAGAGGTGAGAAGTCAATGCCCCGACAGCCCTACTGGGAATATATCAGGAGTAACAAACAATTTGATTACTGTTTGTAATTAGGCAGCACTTCATGCTGCTTTGAACTCGGAATGGGAATTGCAAGGGCATCATTAAGTTCACTGTGTTTTGCTTGGAGGATAGGATCCCTGAATGAAGAAGGCAAAAATTCAACAGGTTTCATGTTGGCGAAATGCGAACATGTATTTGCCCATGATGTAGGCAATATCTTGACAGAGAATTACACCGATTCAACTCTTTGGCTCCACAAACACACGTACGGAATATATTGTCCCCCATAAATGCAGATCTTTGAAGTGCATGACCTGCCATTCTGGGGTGTTTCTTTTTTTCATTTCCGGATTTAGAGAAAGCTGCTATATGAAAGCAGCAACTGTCTATTAGCATATCAGTTGATCACTTGCATTTAAGCAGAATATCAATCCACGCACAGTCCAGAATACAAGAGTCAAGCTCTTTCGAAAATAATTAATACACCACATTAGATGAGAGTCTAGCGCCTCTACACATATAACTCTTCGGCCAGATCAAGATATTTCACTGATTTAAGATACTTCTGGTTCTTGTCTCTGTTTTTGCAGGGTGTTGACAACACTATAAGGATTAGATGCATTACAGAACCCTCCCTCAATCCCATCTTCCAGAGCCATGCTGAATGAAGATGATACTAATAAATGGCCCATGTTAGATACCTCTGGGGACCACCAGACTTGCAAACACTAGTCTCCAGCATCCTTACACTGTCCTAATTTTTTAAAATAATAGAGGCAGAGATTAGAAACATTATTAGTTCTGAAGTATCCAGCTTTATCCATCTGAAATAGTCTCTTTTTACCTGAAAGGAACCCCCTTCCTTCAAGAAAGAGGAGAAGGAGGAGGGACTCTGAACATAGACAATAATCTTGTGAAATGCCTCATATTTTCAGTCCAATGTTTCCAATTTTAGCTAAACCTATCCTAGAAATCCCATCAGCCCTGCCACATAAATGTGCCTATGACACCTCTATGCAGGGGTGGATTCTACTTACCTTTACTACTGGTTTGCAACGGGGCCACGCACGCATGCTCGCTTCACTCATGTGCGCAGAAGCTTCCTGATGACATCGGGGTCGGTGGGTGGAGCCTCCCGCCAGTTTTACTACCAGTTCTATAGAACCAGTCTGAACCAGGGGCAACCCACCATTGCCCCTATGTATAAACGCATGTATATACCTCTGTGCCTATACACTGCCAGAAACCACACACAGGAGCCAAAAAATATAGACACAGGATAAAAAACAATAAATATATGCATGGATACTTTTTCCCTCCTTCCAGAAGGGAGGGAAGGAGGGAGGAAGGTACAGTTGGGAAACTACACAATATAAGGAAGAAAAAAGGAAACAGGCAGGCCATGCCCAACCCCAGCTCTGCAAAGGGAAAAAGGTTGTGATACGTCACGTGACGGCAATGTGATGCGGCGAGTTTGACACCCGTGATATAGACAATGTGAAGAGGCAACTGGATGATGAATGGAAGAGATAAAAGGAAAATGTACCCTGGTTGGCATCATTAAAAAGGTTAAATTGACTAGGCAATGCCCTCTGTAGACACATCTGATTTTCAAGCAAATCTTCAAAAGCATCTAACAACAGTGTCTCCGCACTCATTTGCATAAAATACTAATTATTTTGTTTTCACAAACACTTCCATATTTAGAAATGAATAGAAGGGAGGGCTTCCACCACAATTCAGATAATTTCTTTCAGATATTTATTCTGGATAGCACTAAATGTACTCACCTTGGACAAGAAAACTTTGCACTGATGAATACCTTTGTTGTCACTGCACAAAGCTCTAAGCTAGTAATTTCTCATGTCTAATTTATATTGAGCTTCTCAATTTTTCTTATCCTATTACACATATAACTTATTCATGATTCTGATCAACTAAAAGTGCTTCCCAACCATCTAACAGTTTTTGCCTAAAAGACACACAAACCATAACTCTTTCCTTGTGACTCTTTGTTTCTTCATTTCTTACAAGTGTTTCATTTTTTTTCTACTTAGTACCATAGTATAGTACCTTCTTCAATTATTTGACCCTTATAATTACAGAAATCTATTCAACTCGATTTGAGTACAACTCATCTTGACACCACCTCAGGCTATCTTTTTTCTTTAGTTTAAGCTATCAATTATGGCCATAATCATATTTATGCATAGAAAGATACATTTTAAAACTCATAACCTTGATTTTGTAGAACTACAGCTTCAACAAACCACAGGAGATAAAGTTATAGCTTAGTGGAATAAAATACCACACAGATAGAAGGACTTGGGTTTAACCACAAGCTCTTCTATACAGTATATCTGACTATAGGAAATCATCCTAAGTCACTATTTCTCAAAGAAGGTTTTAATAGATGGTTCTTTGGTCCCTCTATATACAAAAAATGGAGCCTTGGTGGTGCAGTGGACTAAAGTGCTGTTAAGTAGCACTTAGCTGCCAGCTGCCTGCAATTACTGCGAGT
>JANHZT010003309.1:357539-376440 GCA_032468215.1 Stegonotus admiraltiensis | reverse complement strand
GCGTTAAGCAATAGCCTTCATACTTCTGTATATTTATATAAAGTCAGCTTATTGCCCCCCACAATCTGGGTCCTCAGTTTTGTGGTTTGTTTGCCTATATAGAAGTTCATTGATGGAACAGTGTAATATTAGACCTTTCCCTCCCTTCTCCCCCGAGTGAAGTTTTCAAGAGTATCCCTTTTTCCAGCTGAGGAGATAGGAAAATGTTAAAATGGTGAAGTTTTAAAAACTGATCAATTGATGGAGGCCTCTGTTCAAACAAAAGGTTTAGCAATAGAAACCACAACTCCTACACACACGCACACTTATGAAAGGAAAGTAATTGGTGTTTGTTTGCTGCCACAAGTTGGAGGCAAAGAAGCTGGTCAGTCCATTGATCAGGGGTCAATGTAAACATCTGGCTAGAATATCAGAGCACCATAGTGGACAAAGTAGAGAAAAGGGTGGAAATCTAAAAAGGGATTTGAAGCTAGTTTATGCCGTGGGATAAAGCGTCTTAAGAGCACAGTGTGGAAAAACCCTCAGTTTGCTAATTTGCATTTGAAATGAAAGTACAGGAAAAGGATGTGGGATTCATTTGTTGTGGGTAAGACTTTGTGTTCCAGTCCCAGGATGTTTGGGGAGAAAAATGGAATATTCCAGAATGAGAACAAGGAGCCTGGAATTCATTACAAAAACTGCATGAATGTACTCATCTAAACAGCACATTGATTTTCTCAGGAAACTTGTTATCACATAACATTACAGAAACACAAAGACACACAAGAGCCTATGAATACTATGTTAGAAATGGGAAACTGTTTGGTGGTATTGGAGAAGATAGGAAAGAAACCTACATGGCAACCACTTATTGTCTTTCACCCTGTCTGCAGATTTAAGGAAATTAATTTTGTTCCTTTCTGAAGAAAAACAAGATAGATTATGACATTTATGACCAAGATTTGCTATAAAGATTGTATTAAACAAAGAAAGAATCTGGTTTTGTTCTAGAAAGGTGGGGCCCTTCATATAAAACTGTTTCATATGGAAGCTAGACAGAGACAAGATTCAGAAACATTAATGAAAAGGACGAAACCCCAAAGAACTTATTTTTCCTAAGAAAACTGGAATGGTTGTATTCTGGGTAGAACAGTGAATTGTTTTCAAGGCGTCCTATTGACTTTAGAGGCATGAGTCATATAACAAAGGACGAGACAGGGTTAAATTGAAATATGAAATAGAAGGAAGGTCTTGCCAATGGAAGACATGAATGTCTGTAGGGTATGGCTCTCAAAAGAGACAAGAGTCAGCCATAGTATTGTGGTTGAAGCTCCACATGTATATGCAATGCTGTCATCTTGCCTTTTTCCTTTTTTATTTATGTATTTTATCTTAAGTCTACAGACAGGGGGGAAAAAATCAACATATGAACAATGCCACAAGAGTTGCAGACAGAGGTGCCTGTCACCTCCTTTGGATCACTTGCCAAAGAATTTGCACCAAAACATTTGTGAAAGTTTTAATGAAGACATCAGACTGGGCAAACGTTAATGCTTGCTGCCCGATTGTCTGGAGCATTTGCCAAGATACCTTCATCAACAGAGGAAGAGGGCTTTAGGCTGCCACTTGTAGTCAATCCCACAGAGTTCATTCGGACTACCCAACCTGGAAATGCTTTGACCAGCCCTATGAGAGGTTTTCTTTCATCTTTCTTCTCACCAAAGAAACTTCAGTTCAGCCTTCTGTCACTATACAACATTTGCAGGAGAAAGTTGAGAAGGGCTCTGGAGCAGAATAAAGTGAAGGAACATGTTGCTCTCATTATCCATGGGACCAGGTCGCTTTGTAAAGCAGCACTGACAAGATTTCATTAAAATTTATCAAAACCAAGTCTGTGAGTTTTTACAGCTTCATACAGCTTTTATTGGCTGGTGATATTCTATGCCAGTTCTGAGTGCGCTGAAGTTGTCAGAAGTGAAAGCAAAGGCATAGGTAAAGGTTCCCCTCACACATATGTGCTAGTTGTTCCTGACTCTAGGGAGTGATACTCATCTCCGTTTCAAAGCCGAAGAGCCAGCACTGTCCAAAGACGTCTCTGTGGTCATGTGGCCGGCATGACTCAACGCCAAAGGCGCACGGCACGCTGTTACCTTCCCACCAAAGGTAGTCCCTATCTTTCTACTTGCATTTTTTACGTGCTTTCGAACTGCTAGGTTGGCAGTAGCTGGGACAAGTAACGGGAGCTCTAGGGATTCGAACCGCTGAACTGCCGACCTTTAGATCGACAAGCTCAGCATTTTAGCCAAGGCATAACCAACTTCAAAACAGCTTGAAATTAACTGGAGTGTGTAAACCACATAGTGGTCTGAAATGCTTCCATTGTGAAGGACATGAAGGTTGAGCTGACATAATTTCCCAAAACAGAACAAGAATTAGTCTGAGTCATTAAAGGATTTGGACTGAGCTTGAGAAAAGTGGTAAAGTGGTAAATATGAATATGAGGAATTTTGACCAGAAGACTGAATATATTCAAGGCTCCTCAAGTGCCTTGAGCCGCCTTGAAGGCTCTTCAAGAAATATCAGGGAAAGGAAACTGAAGCAGATGATAAACCTCAAAATCAAATCGAGACTAATACAACCATGCAGAAGCTATGAGAAGTTGCAGAAGGAAAATAAACTGGCTGAACAAAATCATCAGTGTATTTAAAGAGTTGTTATAGGTATTGGAGTTGCAATGAAACAATTGAATCAGAGCAAAAAAAAAAACCCTGCAGAATTAGAATCTGCCATATAGACAGAAACAATCAAACTGGATGATTTTTGCAATGAAAAAAAAATGCAAACATTTAGTATGTTTTAAACAAATAAAATTACAGACTTTAAGGCAAATATTATGTATTAACACATATGTTGATTTAAAGAGTTGGGAAATGTCATGTTACATCTATCTTTGTACAGGACATTTCTACGTTGTTCTTTCCACTGAGGGCAAGGTAGCTCAGTTTCCAAGAAAACTAAATGAAAAAAAAAACAATTCTGCTATACTTACTCTACAAAGAGGCAGGTGGTTAGAATTTAATAGATTTTTTTTTTATCATACTTGTATTACTTTATAAGTAACTCAAGGCATCAAACACAGCTAATACTCCTCCTTCCTCCTCCTTTCTATATGGACAGGTCTATATCGTTTTCTTGGCAACAGGACACCAGCATTTTCCATTTCTTCTGATACTTTTTTTTCCTCATTTTTTTAAAAAAGCCTGCTCTTTTCTGGTGATCTCCTTCCATCCAGTTATACATTGAGGAAATGATTTGAAAAAGAATCTGCGTGGTTTTGCCAAAGGTATGTCCTACTTCACTTACCTTCTGGGAAAATGCAGATACTGGTAAATGGAGAGTCATTTTGAAACAGGATGGAATGATGTTTACCTGACAGTCAAGGTCAAGAAGAGCAGGTAGGCACCATTATTGAAAAAACATGCCAGATCTCTTGTTCCATCCATTGCTTCTTGTTCTGCCTTCAGGTGCTTTGGAAGAGTTGTTATTCAAATCGTATGTCCTAAGTGAGTAAGATCCTAAAACATTTTCTTACATTTTCCAAAGAAGTACAGTATAGGACAGTGATGGCTAACCTTCTTGCCATCGCGTGCCAAAAGCGGGGGGAGCGGGGGGGGTGTCGCAGGTGCGTGTGCCCACATCCATAATTCAACGCGCCCCGCCCTCCCACACATGCCAACATGACCCCCCATACACACTTCCCCCTGCTTTTGGCACATGATGGCACAGTGAGCCCAGTAGGCCCGTTTTTCCCCCTCCCCAGGCTCCAGAGGCTTTCTAGGAGCCTGGGGAGGGCAAAAGCAGCCTTCCCCATCCCCCCAGAGGCCTTCCAGAGGCTGAAAACAGCCAGCTTCCTGACTTCTGGTGGGACTGGAAGGCCTGAAAATCAGTTGGCCAGTGTGCGCATGCGCACTGGAGCTGAGCTAGGGCAACATTCACGTGCCCACCAATATGACTCCGTGTGCCACCTATGGCACCCGTGCCATAGGTTCGCCATCACAGGTATAGGACAATGTTCACCAACATTGGCAGCTTTAAGATGTGTAGACTTCAACTCCCAGAATATCTGGCTGAGGAATTTGGGGTGTTGAAGTCCACATATTTTAAAGTTGCCAAGATTGGTGAACATTGTCCTATACTGTACTTCTTTGGAAAATGTAAGAAAATATTTTAGGACCTTATTCACTTAGGACATATGATTTGAACAACTCTTCCAAAGCACCTGAAGACAGAACAAGGAGCAATGGATGGAAGTACAGAACCAACGTAGAACTAAGGAGAAATTTCCTGACAGTTAGAACAATTAATCAGTGGAATGACTTGACTCCAGAAGTTGTGGGTGCTCCAAAACTGGTGGTTTTTAAGAAGAGATTGGACAACCATTTGTCTGAAATGTTATAGCATTTCCTGCTTGAGCTGGGGATTAGATTAGAAGAAAGACCTCCAAGTTTCTTCCAACTCTATTATTCTGTTAACTCTTTTCAACTGAAATCCTTGTATCAGTTTTGTTGAAGATCGTTGTTCCACATAGCTTTATTTTTTTTTTAATTAAAATGTCTTTATTCATGCCACAGATTGATTTGATGCAAGCTCGGAGTAAATATATTAGTCATATCTCATGTCAGCTATCTCTGGCAATTCAATGTGACTATACAGATACTTAGACGGTAGCTTATTTAAAGAAATTCTTTCAGGGTGAGAGAGAATTGACCACATCTGACCTGAAAAGATGGCTTCAAAAGGAAGTCATTGCATAACTAATTTAAATGCAAATCTAAAACTTCTGGGATTTCTCTGCCTAGACAGTGTAACACAAACAGTTGATGGAGTTTTGATAGGACACTGGAAAGAAAATGAACAACTAATTACTGACCAAAAACATGTCAGGTTTTTTGTGGATATGCTGAAGTGCCTTAAACTGATGATTCCCAAGCCCTCTGCATTCATTTAGAATTGAGACATGTTTTCATAACTGCAGATGGAATTACCAAATCCAAACCATTTTAATTATTGTTGGAGAAAGTCTGATTTTGAAAGGAAATCAGACATCTTAGTAACCTGTGTGCCATTGGATGACACAACAGAGTGACTATGAAGTTAAAAGCCAGGAATCTTTAGTTAAATCTTGCCAAAGTGAACAACTTTTAAGTTGTTGACTGACTAGAGTTTGAATGTTTGCCCTAGTAAATCTCATTCTGGTATTTTTTTCACCTTTTTTTCTAAAGTCTGTCTTACTTAAATACTACTCTGGTAGGCTACTACTAAGCTAGACCCACATTTAAAAACCAGTGTTTAATACAAAACATTAGTCACTATGGTGTGTGCTGGGTGAAACAAAATTAACCCACATTGTGGTTTAATGCAAAATAGGAAGGCAGGCATGGTTTCTATTTTAGTAGCTTATTTTAATATATCACTTGATATTGTTTTATATACTTGTGATCTTCCCTTATAGTGGCATTCAGAAGATGGGATTAAAAATATCAACACATCATTTTTGTTTGTTTGTCCACCATCATCTTATCACTTCAATAGAGTTTCATCAAATTACCTTTTGGCACATTTGTTTCATATATGCACAAAATTGGCTCATGCCCTTTGGATCATCTTACCACAGGTGGTGAGATCCACTTCCACACATCTGGCCCTCCGGAAGGGCCTTAAAACTTGGTTCTGCTGGTTGGCTTTGGGACCCAATGGGCTAGGCTAGAGATAGTTGGTACAGCGATAGAGGTTCTTTCTGCCTATTGGAATACCTATTGGAATTTTTGGAATTTTAAATTATTTTGATAATTGTTTTTATATTTATATCTTTTTCTCCATTGTAAACCACCCAGAGTCACTTTGGATAACAAGATGGGTGGCCTATAAATTTACAGATGCTTCTTATATTGAAATACAGTATTGATCTGAGTTGTTGTATACTGTGTTACCACTGTAGCTTCCTATGATTTTGGGTAGCCCTTGTTTTAGAATTCAGGTGTGATAGAATTCCATAAGTTTCTTTAGCTTCTATATGGAACGCTGAAAGATGAATACTCGTGTATTTAGAGCCTTGGAAAATCATACATGTTCTTAGTAAAAGAAATAAGCACTCCCTTCAAAAGCTTAGTGAGCGTTGTGTAAGATAAGTCCGTCACCTTCTCTGGACCACTTGCCAAAGAGTTTGCATCAAAAACATTTATAAAAGGTATGACGGAGATGAAGTCAGACTGAGCAACTTTGGTGTTTACTGTTATACTTGTTCATGTATAAAAGGTCTTCTGAAATTTGCATTGGTCTTACCAAATTAGTTTTCCTTCACATCCTTTTCATCTGTGTAGAAACAGCAGATTCACCTCAAATTTCTCTTTGGGTAAACCTCTACTCATCTTAGCGTTTGGGTGTGTGAAACTCTGTGGTGAACCAAATTTGCAGTGTAAGGTTGCAAGAGTGAATACAACCACCATCACAAGTACCCTGTGCAAAAAGTAGAGAGTCTTTATTCCTTCACTCCCTTAAAGTTTGAGATATAATTCCAACAATCCAGATACCAAGCTGGGCAATTCAAGCAACAGCATATTTGATATAATTGATTTGGTTTAAAATCTTATTGTTGATAAAGCCATACTAGGAACCGCAATGAGTCAAGAAATTACTGTACAAAGGGAAAGGAAAGCTTAGGCGGTAAAATATAGAGAGAATTCTGTCTATATAAACACATAAAAAGGGGATTGTATTTGGGTTTATTTTTCCCTTCCTTCTTGCTACTCTCTATGTTATGTGTAAGTGAACGTTTCTGTCTGGGTTTAAAAAAATGGAGAGATGCAAGAAAGAAAAGAAACATGGTTTCGTACAGTCATAAATACTGGCAAGAAATCTGTAACAGCAACAATAGTCCAGGCAAGTAACAAAACAAAGTCAGTAAGTCACAATTTTAATAAGGATCCCCCCCAGTTTATATTGGCAATTCTAATGACAGTCTTACTAGATATAAACCCAAAATTCATTGGATGCATTTCTTCCCCCCATGGAGATAAATTAGATGCTTGATTTGTGTTGTTTGGATTCATTCTGAAAGTTTCCATCACAGCAGTCATGAAGTAAGTTGATGATATACAAAGGGATTATTCCTGTAAATCACAGTTTCCCAACCTTGGCAATTTTAAGACATGTGGACTTCTTCTGAGAGTTGAAGTCCACATGTCTTGAAGTTGCCAAGGTTGGGAAACCCGGAGGTAAATAATGAGGATTCCATTGGTTTGGGAAGGCCCTGCTGTAGCAAAAACATCCAGCCAATCCTAAACACATTATTTATTTAACCTCTGTAATTTCCGGGGTGGTGGTGGTATTTGGTAGTTAAAAGCAAAATGTCATTTTTCAGTTTCTAGGCTCTCAACATTTTAGAGAATAGAAGATAAGAATAGTGAGATACATAAATGGCATATATGGACAATTATAGGAGCCTTCATAGATATAGTACTATCTCATTATTACTGACCTCTGGATTATTGACCTCTGGATTTTTAATCATGAGGGTGAGAAGATCAAAAACTGTGGAGCAACTTTGCTGGGAAGGCAAAGAACCAGTTTTTAAAATAGATTGGAACTATGCAAACAGTTGCAGCAGAAGAAATGTTGATATTCATTGCCTTGCATTATACACAGAACCGTTTCCATCTAAGTGTATATCTAAGGCAGACAACTTAACAATGCACAGGCAATCAACCTATTAAGGGATGGTTCAGTCCCTACTGCTAACTTTTAACTGACTTTTCTGAGCTCAGTTAGGACAGACTCCCTCCCTTCCAAAATTAATTTTCTTCTATGTATTTATTGCTCTCATACTATTAAAATCATGTACAGCATTTCATTTAAAATTCAAATAAAACTAAGAAAAATGGGATATCTTGTGAAAAAATAAACGTAGAAAAGAGAGTCACTAGATGGAATATTTCCTGATAGGAACTGATTTGACAAGTTGCTTTCTGCTTCTTCTAGAGTCTAGACAGTTCAAAGCAATCTTCCACAGGAAAACATCTGAAGCCTTCTTTGTTTTTAATGTTTATATCTAGAAACTTCATAAATCGATGGTTGGTTGGTTCCTAATTCTGATTAAGGGATTATGTTCTGGTATGTCCATTGAGAGTACCCTACAGCCAAAGAAGTAGAATCTGAGTAGTTCTAATGCCAAGATGGACAATGTTCTCTTTGGATCGCGCCATTGATTTTGAAGTGCTATTATTCAGCAGAACATCCATTAGAATAAAAATTACTATTCCTGGAAACATGATGCTAGGAAAGGGATGACAACCCACATCCCACCTGTTTCGTGCTATTAGAAGTCAAGTTGGAGGAGCTTCAAGCCATTTGTTTTAACCTTCCTGTTCAAATCAGGAAATCCAGAAAAAGAAATCCTTATCAAAAGGATGTCCAGCCAGTATTTTAAGACATCCAGCAAAAGTCCTGCAGCCTTCTGGATAACTATGCATGATTAATATAGAAGACACTACCCAAGAATTGGCAAGAATGCTGATAATATAATGGTGTGTTTATTTGTTTAAACCACTTCATTTAATGCATAGAAGAAAGGTTCCCGCAGTGGTCCTTGATCATGTTAGTGAAGAGATAGTCTTGCTTTTAATAGTGAAAAATGGCAGAGGGCAACAGATCAAAAGCTAGTATTTCAGATTACTTTTCAGTGCGTCTTACATAGATATTCCATGAAGTCAGTGTAACATTTGCCCTGAAATTTAGCAGGATACATCTTATCACCAGCTTGCTCTTTTGCCAAATATTTCTTAAATACACAGCACAAAAATAACTTGAATAAAGCCTGTTTTGAATCAACCTTTTATGAACTATTCAAACTTATTACTGCCAGAAGAGTTAACTCAGCCCTGTTTCCTCTTCCCATTTGTTTCTCCAGCACATTCACTTTAACTGCAGATGGAAACAGATATATAAGCTGCCTGTTGGGCTATTGGTCCAATGTGGCTGGTTTTTTTGTTTTTTGTTTTAATCATTTGGGCCAATGTCTGCCTCTTAACTAAGAACAATCAGTGATATGATTTCATATCATATTTTTCATGATATGAAAAAACAGCCCGGTATGTCAAGCTTTATATTATAAAGAACTGATAGAAACTTATTCCTCATGTCTATGTTGAGCTGCATCTCAAATGACCTCTATAAAAGAAGATTATTTTTAAAAAAATATTTGCCAAATGCCTGCCAGCTCTGTTAGGATAAAAAGGCACATTCTTGACTCTAACATTATGCTAATCCAAGCCAATTTGCTGCTAATGAGAAAGGACAAGATGGCGGCTTCTTTAATCTATATTGACCAATCAGAAAATTGTTTTCCTTCCATATTGACACTTAGGATACATCTAAGGACAACATCTAAGGATACATCTAAGGACAACAGGAGGACTTAGTGGCAAGAGGGGAGACTGAGAAGGGACATGATCCTTAGCACTCTTCTGTCTACTAAAGTTCTGTCCCAGTTTAACCAAGGTGCCTTATTTGTCAGATATTATTTATTAATGCTGCTGAGAAGGAAATTTAGAAAATGGCTACTTTTAGACATGAGATTTAAACAAACCACTGTGAGAGCTTCATACAACAGCTTGGAGGGAAGAAATGTTGCAGTTTAGGGTCGGTGAGTTTATAATGGCTTACCTCCTGCTCTCTCTCACAAATGCAATATAATTTGGCTGTTTTACCGCTCAGGAACTTTCTTTAAATATCAAGCGACATATACAATTAGCTAAATCACCCAATTATTCCAAGACAGAATTTCAGAAATTGCTAGAGGAAAATTCACTAGCAAACACAATTTAAACAAAGAGTTTTTTAAATGGGGTGGGGGGAGAGAGCAGAGCCACACAAGAATAAATGTACAACGAAGAAAAGTGCATTTCAAATAGGGTTCTTTGGCAAGATTATGTAATACTCTGTGTGCAGAGGGTGCTTTGAGTGCATTCTGTATAAAATCCAACATCTTCTAAATCATTACATAACATACATGTGCTAAAATTACATTAGACCTGAGTCCCAGGTATTGGGTGTGAAGTGGAGGGGTTTTTTTTCAGAGAAAAGCCTGCTTGCTGATATCCCTAAAATCTCAGAAACAAACCAACAACTCTCTCAGGGTTTGAAGCTCAAGAAAGGCAAAGTAAATGAGCCTGGACGAGAGGTTTTCTGCCCTGCATCACGAAAGTTTGTTTGTGCCACTGATAAAGTTGGATTTGTGATTAAGTCAAAAAAAGAAGAAGGTTGATATAGCCAGTCATTCACTCACATCTGGAGCAAATCACTAGATGAACCAGTGAATAAGGCACATGAATTAGAGCAACTTTTCTCAATTGGCTGCTCACTAGATAGCATGGTATGGGTACTCTTAGAATTCCTTGATCATGTTAACCCACATGTTAATTGGAAATTCTGGGACTTGTAGTCCCATTGAGAGGACATCAGGTTAATGGAAGGTGGCTTAGCCTAACAACCTTCTGTTAGAGATTCTAGAAAAGGAAGGAGATAAAACCAAAGTTGTGGCAATAGAATGAAAACAAGTTGCCCTTTTCAGTTCTTAGATATCCAAGACAATCCATTCTGGCATGGCTGGATCAACAGTCCATCGTGATGGACCAGGGTTGAGTTTTTAAGTCTTTGGTCTACATCCTCACACATAACCGGAGTAGCCCAACATGCCACTTGAGGAAAGTTTATTAAAAGTCATCATTTTTTGACCCAACCAACATATGCAAAAAGATTGTAGGGTTTAGAGGTGAGTCAGATTTCCCATTAGCTCTAGAAACTGTCCTTTTGGGTGTTTTGCCTCACATACATTTTAAGAACCCTAGGCTGAGAGAAGAATCAGGAAGGTGATCTACATAAGTACAAGTTTATTCCTAAAACGCTGCACTGTCTCGATACAAGCTGGACAAGCAACAAGCTATATAATGTGATTAGGCTTTGCCTCAGCGAGTAGGCTAAAAAGAGAGGGATCTTAAACTTTCCATCTTTAGCTCGTGAGTTAGTACAGGAACAGTGCGCAAGGCATGGCTGAAAGCAGATATTTTGTTCACATGCATGTGCCTACCAATGTATTTACTGATATGTGACTACTGGATACTTATATCAACTTACTTTCATCGGAGTGTTAAAAAAAAAAAGGCATGAACCATTAACTTCCAATATACTTTTTCCTGTGACAAGGTAGCAAGCACCGAGTATGGGGACAATTTTGAAAGCAGTGGGGGAAAAAATGAAATCTGAAAAATAGAGACTTTCAAAAAATATATATATTTATAATATTTATATATCTATATAGACACAGTCTTTTTCTAATTGGTTAATGGCAGGGTGAGACAGTTGCAGGTGAGGTGGGGGGAAAGGGGGGAAATCATCTTGCTTGAATTTTTCGGAAGGAGAGAGACATTTAGCACAAACATAAAGAATAAATCTCGCAGTCTCCAGCATCCCATCTGGTTATGGATGGGGCTCGGAGCCTGGGTGATGATGCCAAAAACTGATGTTCCCACTCCATCCAAGTACCTGTCTCAACAATTCTCCATCACAAAACTCATGCTTTATACAACAATATCCAGAAATGAATCTCTCTTCGCACACTTTCACACATACGCGCACCGTTATCCCTCACGTCATTCAGCGATAAAGTACAAATGCATTCGTGCTCATTTGCTCAGGCAGAGGATGAACAATGGGGTGGGGTGGGGTGGGATGAGGAACATTGTATAATGACATTGCCCCGGGGCATACAATTAGAAGCTGCAGGTTTTACAGCATTCAGAAGATGGAACTGACCTCGTGTTTTGACATTTTGCTCAGGATGGTCACATTAACGAAATGAAAGCGTTATACTGTCACCACTCTCCAGACCTGGTATTTTCCAGATATATTAGGATTTAAGGCTCCCAGAATTTCAGGGGGAAAAATCCCAGTGCATCTGGAGGTGACAGGTTAGTCGCACAGAGAATATTCTCTGTGGGGTAGGAGGAATGAAGGGAGCTGCAAAAATCAAAGATGAAAAATAAAAGCAACAGGGCCAAAAACAAAAAAATAAATACTTTGTGTAAATTTCATTTTTTTTTAGAAAAAACTTATCGATTAGCTTACATTATTTTGTCAGTATATTTCATACATACTTACATACATACATACATATATATATATTATATAAGAAGGCAATGAAAATGCCGAGGGAATTTAGGTGACTGCATGTCTCGCGAGTTGTCGTCCTGTTTTTTAATGAATGCTGCATGAGTTTGTATGAAGGGCCTCATCAACATGGCCTCCATCCCAAAAATGTTTCTGTTCTTCACTATTTCATGACCTATTCGTGTCTGAACAAAGTTGATGGACAGACCAACTTCCATTCATGATTTCTAGTGGAATCCACTGAATTGTGTTGGGGGACATCAGTGGTGTTGGAGACCTGCGAAGACTTAGGTCCATCTTGCCATATAGCAGTTTGGACGACAATGGCTCTCCAATGATTTCAATTAGATCTTGCACCTGCCATTTCAGTAGCAGTGAACAAAATTTTTATAGGTTTGGGTTATTAATAGGGCATGGGGTAGAATGTTTCATATTATTTCCATGCAAGTGGTTTTTGAACCAGTTTGTACTGGATCAATTGATATATTGCGAAACAACAGTGGCTTTCTTGAATCTAGCCTAATATTGAAAAATTCACAATAAACCCATA
This sequence comes from Stegonotus admiraltiensis, assembly GCA_032468215.1. Lineage (NCBI taxonomy): Eukaryota > Metazoa > Chordata > Lepidosauria > Squamata > Colubridae > Stegonotus > Stegonotus admiraltiensis. Next base: position 363,689 of record JANHZT010003309.1, on the reverse strand, counting down.
GGCAGAATGGGTGATAGAAAAGAGCTTCGTTTTATCCATTCAGCACATCTTTAAATCTAAAAATTGCCAATTGTAGAAGTTTGGGAAGATAGTGAGAAATTCTTGTTACACTACAGAAATTCTATGTGATAGGTCAATCCACATTATTCACTCTCTCTTTGATAGATACCAAGCATGAACGGTTTACAGATAGTATAAATGTGGCCTCCATTAGAAATGCCAAAAATCATTCTAATAGAAGGATTCAACCGCAGTGTTAAATATAAGACGATACAATTTTTCTGCAACTGCTACATTTTTTTCATTTTCTCTGGAAAGGATATGAAGTTGTTTTGCATGAAATGATATGCAACATAAAGGAACAGTCTCCCTTTTCATACTAAATGTCAACCTAGCGTAACATTATTAGCAGGTCAGTGTAAAAATCTACTGTTTGATGCCTCCAGAAGCAAAAATAAAGCTTAATAATGCAAAAATAATGAACTAATTTTGCTACATACTGAACCTCCATATGGCCACTGTCTTTTTGAAACAGGTAGGGCCATGCTTAAATCAACAAGGTAAGTCTTTATAATGGTTATTCTTCATGGCTTCAAAATAGAATTCCGCCCCCCTCCCGTTTATTGGATTATTCATCTTGCCTTTGCTCAGTTTCCATGCAACTTCCAAAACAACGTGTATGTCTCTCAAAGGATAAGCTTGGGCAGAACTGTTTTTATCCTAAACTCAAAAGGAAGGGCATTCCCCAACTCCTGTGTTTTAACATTTCCGGGAAAGAGAGTCTTAAGGACAATTTATTCTGAGTCCCATTGCATAGACTCTGTCAGATACTAGCGTATTTTGCTTTGGCTAGCATGCTCCGCAAACTATTATTGAAAAAGAGATTCTCAGCTCTGAAACTCTTTTGTACAGATTGGTAGGTGCACATGCATGTGGGGATGAGTGTGGCTACTGATTAAAATAAATACTTTCTGCTTGCACTGTAAATCTCACAGGGCTAACCGTGTTTTTTTTTTGTAAGTTTATTTGTCAGGTTATGGAGGCCCGTGACCTCAGGGGGAATGAGATACATGTTCTGAATCGCCATCAGAGGCAAGAAGCCTCACGGTAAAGCCTCACGTTAAATACTGAAATATGTGCATATCACAGGCAGACCACATGCATGTGCACACACACTCATTCAGACATACTTCATACTTTCAGCAGTAGTTGAACCGGGAGCATTTGCTTTTAAAAATGATTTTAGCATCTCTCTGGATATTATTTCCTGAAGCTCATATAGTCATGGGTATTTGAGTCGGTTTCGTTTTTGCCTTATTTTCTAAACAAGCAACTACTAGATAAACCTATCCCACAAAGATTATTAAGATTCATACTTTGGCCTGTGGGGCTGAATTGTCTGATTTTTGTGCTGATCCAAAAGCCAAAATTGTTTCCATCTCTTGATCTTGGCAGGGAAAGACAATGGTGTCGATTCCTTGGTTTCTGCTACATACATGTGTTTGGTTGGTTTCAGCCTTCCAACAATTCAGATCGCTTTTTTATATATATATAAACCTCCCCATTCCCCCCCTCATCAGTTCACATCACTCCTTCACGATGCACTTCCTCACACTACTTCTCGGAACAACTCCAAGTCCTTCGTCAAAATTCAAGGGCAAGAAGCCCCCTGCAAAGGGGGAAGCCACAGTTCATCTCTTGTGAGAGGAGCCAAGCATAACTCTGGAAACAAAATTGACAATGGCAGCCGCTGGCTGATCTGGGTCCAGCTCAGCAAAGAGGTGGCAAACGTTGTCCGTCATACTGCCTTGTTTCCTAGCCACGAAGCCAAAGAGTCTGCAGGGTGACAAAGAAATTAAGGAGCGATAAAATCATGCCGGTCCGAGACAAGACAAGAATTGCCCACTGCTATTTGTGATCACTACCATACTTTACATGTGTATCAGGTAAAACTCTTGATATTCCTTCTACCATGCCATTTGAAATGCACAGGGACTCAAGAGAAATCGCTGTTAATTAATATGTGCTTTATATCGCTATTCTTCTAATTAAAATTTCCCACTGTAAATGAAGAGACATATTATGTGTATTATATATTTTTCTTAAGTGAACGATAAATAAGATCCAAGCAATCCTGAGAATTTACCAAAAAAATGAGAATTCAGCCAGAAGGGTTTTCCTTAGAATATTCATACAGAATTAATTATCTCTGTGCTATTTACCCAAAGCTATCAATTTCCTTCGCATTATGATAGGCAGCTGATTCCACTCTGTGGTTGTATAGCAATAGCACTTAGACTTAAGCTTTACAGCCCTCTCTAAGTGGTTTTACAGAGTCAGCCTATTGCCCCCGACAATCTGGGTCCTCATTTTACCCACCTCGGAAAGATGGAAGGCTGAGTCAACCTTGAGCCTGGTGAGATTGGAACTGCCAAACTGCAGGCAGCCGGCAGTCAGCAGAAGTAGCCTGCAGTACTGCACTCTAACCACTGCACCACCTCGGCTCATAAAATATGAATATGTTATCAGGAACAATCGGGGATGGCTTAACAGGATGGATTATGAGCCACAGAAGAAAGTGTGTCCTAACTGTGTAAGCAATTTTGCTAAGAAAGAGACCTGCCTTTAATCAAGAATTTCTGAGAAAATCAATAACAGGTAGAGGTCACCAACTTTTTATTGTGATCCTTAGGTCCAACAGGAAAATAAAGCAAATGAAATTTAAAAACTAAGCAGTTTGATTTTTCATGACCACAGGCTTCTGAGAGGTCAGAGTTAGGAGGGCATATGTGGATTGTAAAGATAACAATTCAGACCAAAATTACTTAATTTAGCTCTAAATTGTTTCTTAGGTTAGGCCAATGTCTTTGAAAACATCTTTGAAAGTTTTGGTAGATTTAAGGACTACGAGAACAATCCCCTGTCCTATGTTGTGTGTGTGTGTGTGTGTGTGTGTGTGTGTAAAATATTTCCTAATTTTGAATTAATCAAAGGGACAACTTACTTGGCAGCACCACCAGATTCTGATTTAGTCCACCTGAGGAGAAACAAACAAAAAACTCTATTTAACTTTTACACTGAGGAAAATTTGATACTTTTTTAAAATGGCGAGTTAAATACAGGGTGTATCTAAGAGAGTAGGAAGCCCTGAATGGAATGCCACTGATCCATTGTCAATAGATTCTTTCTTCTGTAAATAAATGACTACAACAACTAGGAAAGGGGATAAAATCCTTTCATAATTCCCTAAGTTTGAAAATCTTGTCCCTTAACTTGTCCTTAACTTGTCCCATACTTTTTTGAAAATCTTGTCCCTTAACTCTTCTGAGAAATTATTTGTTGCTTAAAAAGGATCGTGATCTGACTTTTAGAAATATTCTGAAATTCAACCCTGAAATTTCACTACAGGGCTTAGTGACAATTAAAAAATAAATGAACACTGGTGTATTTTTTTTTCAGTCCTTCCCTATCACAAGTCTGCAACTTCATTGACCTATAAGTAAAAGTCAGCATTTTAGGTGCATTTGATCTCAAACTGAGTTTTCATTACTTTGCAAAGAAACAGATGAACAATTCTCTGTTCTTCATTGGCAATTTAGTTCTCTGCCGAACAGAAACAAGTTGTGGGAGACATCTGTAAATCTCCACTGCTGTTGATAATTTCCTGCATATTTGCTTCAACATGGAACAATCTCATTTCTTGGAAATCAAAGAGATCTGGCAGTAGCAACATAGGGGAACAGATGTTTAATTACAGAGGTTCCTGCTCAAACACAGAAACAAAGAGTCCGCAAGAATGATTAGTTCCTTTCAAGACCAGAAATGAAAATAGGATTCCAAGAATCCCGTCCTGGGCAATTTCCCATTTTTCCCCATTATATGTTCCTATCTTTCCATTCCAGCCAATGGTTTTTATTCATTCTGATACAGAAAGATATCTTGCCATTTTCATCTCTCAATGTGTTCAGGTAGAAACTGTTGCTCATGGTGAGGATGCTGTTGATATTTACAGAAGGTCTGGTATTAGTATAAATTAGATAATTTTAAACACATATTAACCCAATAAAGGAAAATACTTTCAGCTCAGAGTTGAAATGAGGGCCCCTTGGTCCTCTCTGAAGTTGCTTGTTTTCTTGCAGATGTTTCATTACCCAAATTAGGTAACATCACCACTGATGATGTTACCTAGTAAGGGTAATGAGATGTCTGCAAGAAAACCAGCATGCTCAGAGAGCACCAAGGACCCCACATATTAACCCCTTGAATGAAGGTGTTTCTTCCATGGATTAGAGGCATTCTTCCCAATCCAGAAGTGGCAGGGTCTTTTTAGAGGTGGCTTTTTTGGTTGTAAAATACCCTAAAGTGATTTTAATTGGTTCCATCTCCACTAGCTTTTAAATATACCAAAACACCTTGTTTTTCATTCATGATGCATTTTACTTCCTCTTTCAATGTTGCTTTTTCAACTGCTAAACTCTGATTAAAACTCTTCAAAGATATATAAGACATAAAGAATAAAAATAGGAGGACCATGCCCATATCTACATACTGTACATACTGCTTCCGGGAGTTTTATTGTTGAGTTTATGTAAGAATTTAGCAAACCGCTTCACTTACTTTCTGTCCTGTGGGTCCACATCGCAGAAGGTGACAGTAACGATAGGGTAATGTCGTCTGAAGAATAGCCTGAAACAGAAATGGGAGTAAGCATTAATTCTACAGCCATTTGAAGCTGAAGGAAGGTGAATCCCTGCATGCAAATAACTAAACCACCCCAAGGCAGCTCATCTACATGAGCAAGAGAGAAAGTTCTGATAAGATGGCAGGAGGTCACAGTACTGTATGGCCTGGATGGGCTCTATATTTTTAATACCCAAAGCTGACGAAATCCTCTTGGTAGAGATTTGCTAGGTGGCTCAGTGGCTAAGACGCTGAGCTTGTTGATCAGAAAGGTCAGCGGTTCGAATCCCTAGTATAGGTCTCCTGAGTGAACAGGGGGTTGGACTAGATGACCTCCAAGGTCCTTCCAACTCTGTTACTGTTGCTTCGAGAAAATGTCCTGACCTTTTTTGATACCTTGCACATATTATTATTTCATTCAATGTGGCCATCATAGAGAACTCTGCAACATGATACTAAGAAATATTGTAGTGAAATGAAGAATGCGTTGAGGTACTTGTCATTAAGAAGATACTAGTTTTGGATGCACTCAGGCTTCTCCAAACCCTGACCCTCCATCCTGTTCCCTTACTTCCTCTGGTTGTCTGTCAAGGTGATGCCTTGTGTGGAGACTTTGAAGTGGACAATAGTAGCAGAGGGAGAGATATCAGCAGCCAGTGTCTCAGTGATTGCTTTGGCAATGGCCTGAGGGCCTGTTAATGATTCCATTTCCACCGAGTTTATAAACAGCACGTTGCAGGCTGTGGGAGAAAAGACGGAAATTGAGACCAACATTTTTGGTATGGTAGAATGAAGAATAAGTGCAAACATTGAAGCATACAACACACTGCTGCTTGTACTACAAGGAAAGCAACATGTATCAACATTCCTCTTTGGTTATGCTAACCAAAAATTCTTTGATGAATATTGATAGCTCAACTGATGAATGCTAAGCGAGGGAAGAGTTGGTGTATATATGTCGTGATTTTCTCTTTCATAGGAAACAATAGTAAGAACTTAGTACCTGGCTGCATTTCACATTATTTCCATTTTTTTTTCAGTGTCAGAATCAGAAACAGTTTGTGATGGGTAAGTTTAACAAGACTCCCACTACTCAGAATAAATCTAAATCAGAAATTCAATTCTGCCCTCACCCTTAGGAAATTCCTCCTTAATCCTAGGTTGCTTCTCTCTTTGGCTAGTTTCCATCCATTGTTCCTTGTGCCTTTTGGTGCTTTGGAAAATAGATTGACTCCCTCATTTTTGTTGGAGCCCCTCAAATTTCCTGACAGAACAATTAATCAGTGGAACAACTTGCCTCCAGAAGTTGTAAGAGCTCCAACACTGGAAGTTTTTAAGAAGAGATTGGATAATCATTTGTATGAAGTGGTGTAGTGTTTCCTGCCTAAGCAGGGGATTGGACTAGAAGACCTCCAAGGTCCTTTCCAACTCTGTTATTCTATTCTATTCTAAATATTGGAACAGTACTAT
>JANHZT010003309.1:304673-322721 GCA_032468215.1 Stegonotus admiraltiensis | reverse complement strand
AAAGGGGGACCTTGAGCCGAGCTTCTGCAATTGCAGCTGTATCTGAAATGTCCCTTCAAGGTCCAGAGAGCGCTGCCAAACGAAATGAGATTTCTGTGATCTATTCATGTCATCCGCAGGGTGGGTCTTTTTAATTGGATTGCGCTAGCAACGAACAGGGCTTGCGAGCCGGAGAGGAAATCAGGGGGATTAATGCGTGTGCTCAGCCGCCAGCAAATAACCCTTCAGTCATAAAGGCTGCGGAAGTCAGCGTGAGTCATAACCAGCAAGAAGTGATTTAATGAAATTCCGTACTAATGTGAAGGAAATGGGAGAAGAAGGAAATGTAAAGAAAGGGATGCTCGCATTGAAAACATTCTCAGGTGTAACATCTATGAATTTTTTTCTGTTAGATGTGTTAGAATTTGGCATAAAAGGCAGGAAAGAGCTATTTTCAAGCCGATGCAGTTCTGACGTCGGCAGCCTTTGCAGGATGTGAATTGCAAAGGGAGATCTGGGAATTGCAGGGATTATTTCTGCCTGACCCGTCCAGAGGAGCAGGGCCAGGCGGACAATTGTCTCGCGATGGTTGCAGTGCCAGATGTGGGTCAGCCGTTCTTTGGAAGCTCCCGCCTCACTCTGTGCATGGCCAGAAGGAAAAAGCTTTGCTTGGAGGAGCTAATAAAATTGCCGAGTTGGAAAGGACCTTGGAGGTCTTCTCCCAGATTAAGATACGGACAAAATCAAGATCACGGGAAGTGTTAATACCACTTTATAAGGCCTTGGGAAGGCCACACTTGGAATCCTGCATCCAGTTTTGGTCGCCACAATAGAAAAAAAGATGTTGAGACTCTAGAAAAAGTGCAGAGAAGAGCAACAAAGCGGATGAGGGGACTGGAGGATAAAATATATAAAGAATTGGGTATGTCTAGTCTAACGAAGAGAAGGACTAAGGCGAACAGGTTCGCAGTGTTCCAGTATTTGAGGGGCTGCCACAAAGAAGAGGGGATCCACCTCTTCTCCAAAGCCCCTGAAGGCAGGACAAGAAGCAACGGGTGGAAACTCATCCAGGAGAGAAGCAACCAAGAACTAAAGAGAAATTTCCTGACAGTGAGAACAATTAACCTGTGGAACAGCTTGCCACCAGAAGTTGTGGGTGGTCCATCACCGGAGGTTTTTAAGAAGAGATTAGACAATCATTTGTCTAGCAATTGAGTAGGGGGTTGGACTAGAAGACCTCCAAGATCCCTTCCAACTCTGATATTCTGTCCTGTTCTGTGATTCACATCTGAGTGTGCCCAAAGGAAGCCTAGGAAGCCCAGAAGAGCATCCATCCTGATTTCAGGCCGACAGAGAAAGTCCCCCCTGTCCCGAGAGACTCTTCTGCTTAGTCTGCTTATTTTATTTCTCCAGCATTTTGCATTTTTATAGTTTTGCTGGAAGCCACCTGGGGAGACTTTTGTTTAAGCTGAATGGTGGCAATCCGAGCACTTTCCAAGTGAGGAGGGGAACATGTGTTTCTGCTAACTCCGAGAGAGGGTTGACAGCTGGGCCGGCTCCCTCGGGAAGCACCATCCATCTCCCCTCAGCAGCCATCTGTCTCTGGCACTCGGATGCCGGCACTGAGCAGAGGCCGGAGGAAGAAGGAAGAGCCTGCGCGGCCAGGCCAAGCTCACTTTGCTTCCTGCATCGGCCAGCCCCCTGCCTCTGGGGAGCCTCCCCGTCTAAGAGTAGGTCATCTGGAGCTCTGCTGCGCCTAATCCAGGAGGAGAAGACAAGCCCTCGACAGTCCTGTCTGCCTCCACTTTTATTTATTTTATTTATTCTATTTCTATACCCGCCCGTCTCAATTAATGACTCAGGGTGGCTTATCATTCCAAAATGATACAATCAATCAATCAATCAATCAATCACTCAGAATAGAGCTGGGAGGGACCTTGGAGGTCTTCTAGTCCAACTCCCTGCTCAAGCTGGAGACCCTGTACCACTTCAGACAAGTGGCTGTCCAGTCTTTTCTCGAAAACCTCCGGTGATGGAGCAGCCACAGCTTCTGAAGCCAAGCCATTCGACTGATTAATTAACAGAATAACAGAGTGGGAAGGGATCCTGGAGGTCTTCTAGTCCAACCCCCTTGTTAGGAATATGACTATTACCTAACTTGTTGGGTTGGCGCTATATAAATCATCACTGTATGTTTGCATTGTATTGTATTGTCTAGCTTTCAGACGGCTGTATTGCATCATACTGTGTGCTGATTGGCTCTGTTGCCAATGTCCTTCAGAGGGAGCTGGAAACGTGGCTGGTTCTCTTTCTGGTTCTTACTGTCTCGCTGTCTGCAACTCCAGAAGGACGGTTCACTGTGCACGGTTAATACGACTGGTAAGAAGACTTTGTTTATTGGACTGTGTAACCTGTAACACGACTCAGTGTATCTGCGTGGTGACTGTGCCTATTCATAACTACTCTCAACCGCTTTCATGTGCACACCCTTGCTACTCAAGGGTTACTCCTTAACACCCCTGCTCAAGCAGCAGACCCGGCACCACTCCAGACAAATGTCTGCCCAGGCTCTTCTTAAAAGCCTCCAGTGATGGAGCAGCCACAACTTCTGGTGGCAAGCTGTTCCACTGGTTAATTGTCCTCCCTGTTAGGAAGTTTCTCCTTAGTTCCAGGTTGCTTCTGAAAAGCATTCTATAAAAGAATAAAAACACCCAAAATTATTACAGGCTGTCCTTGACTTACAACCCTTCTTTTAGTAACCATTTGAAGTTACAACAGCCCTGAAAAAAGTGACTTGTGACCATTTTTCACACTTACGACCACTGCAGCTCCCCCATGGTCACCTGATGAAAATTCAGATGCTTGGCAACTGACTCATATTTATGACGGTTGTAATGCCCCAGGGTTACGTGATCCCTTTTTTCGACTTTCTGACCAGCTAAGTTACTGGGGAAGCTGGATTCATTTAACAACCATGTTGCTAACTGAAGAACTGCAGTGCTTCGCTTCACAACTGTGACAAGAAAGGTCGAAAATGGGGCAAAACTGTCTCACTTAACATTGGAAATGTTGGACTCAGCTGTGGTCTTAAGTCAAGGACTGCCTCTATCCACGGCAACTGAGACACTTGGCTAGTTAACCGAACAGCCAGAAACGGGACCCTGAACGCATTTGAGCCCCAGGCCTGCGTGCACAGCCGTGTTTCTAGAGCCTTGCGAAAGGCCAGCAGGGTGGGGGCCATTCTGATCTCGGAGGGGAGGATATTCCACAGAGCAGGGGCCACTGCACAAAAGGCCCCGCCAGCCGACACTCTACGGCTGATGGGAGCTGCACCGGGCCCCAACCTGCTGGATCAAACTGAACTTTATCCTTTGCATTCAAAAGAGATGTTGAATGTTCTCTGAGTAATGATCTCTGAATAATGGAGGACAGGCCATTAAGCAAAGCTGGCTGGGGAATTCTGGGAGTTGAAGTCCTCCAGGCTTAAAGTTGCCAAGGTTGGAGACCCCTGCTCTATACCATTTCAGACAAATGGCTGTCCAATCTCTTCTTGAAAACCCCCAGTGATGGAGCACCTATAATGCTAAAGAAACTAGTATTATAAACTGCTGGTCTAGCCAAACAATTACTGATTAATTTCATGAAATCTTGGCTAAATATCGCCCCTCTCTCCAAAAGAAGGGAAAAGGGAGATCCAGCACAGATTTCTGTCATCAATTCCCAGGAAGGCTGGAGAGCAGATCATGAGAAGGTCACTCGGTGAGGCCCTTGAAGACAATACGGCTGGATAACCGTCAGGAAAAGTTTTCAGGCTTAACTTGTCTTGTTTGTAATTGAGTTATTTTATTCCTACATCGTGAGAATGCTGCATTTAGGCTGTATCCTGGCCTAAAGTTGAGATTTTGATAAAGTGCTCCCGATTTCCAAAGCTAGGTAAGTGTGGGCTGGATGACATGACAGCTGAATAAAAACACAGCTGGCCTGAAATCCTTGCGGGGAGAATGAATGCGAGGAGGTTCCTTAGCGGGTCCTCCGTCATACGGGAGAGATCCATCAAGGGGGGGTCACGGGGATCGGCCCCTTTGCTTTGGTATTCTTCTTTTTTTTGGTTTGAATAATGACATGCAAAGAAGGAATATTGATTTGCCAGAGGATACAAAGTGAGTTGAGATAGCTCATGCCCCAGAGATAGAGAAATTAAATTAAAAAGAATCAAAACCATATTGGTAGAGAAATAGGCAGAGTGTAAAAAATGAAATTGTATAAAAGAAAAGGCAAATTAGGCACTCAAGGACAGAGGGATGAAATACATAGCATGGGACAGAACCATCAGGCTTGGTAGCTTCTAACCGTTCTCAGAATAACAGTGGTTATCCAGCTGAATAAGAGCCACAGCAAAGAAGGCAAATGCATCTACAAAGATACAATATCTAAACTGTGGGAAGGAATTGCTCTGCTGATCTCCGCCTTGGTCAGACCACACCTTGAGCCCCATGTCTTTTTCTGGGCATAAAGGACAGGAGGGAAACTCGAACAGCTTCAGAGAAAGGCAGAAGTGGAAATCAGGAATAGGAACTAAGCTGCATGAAGGAGCTGAGGACCACTGAGTGGGTAGGACAACTCTCAGGTCTGCCATCTTCGTCTTGGCGCCTTGCTGGCATCTTGCCATCAAAGGCTAGGAGGGAAGAGGGGGACATGGGGAGGGGAAACAAATGATCAACCATCCTGCTTGTGTATGTGATGGAAAGTTGGGAGTGGAATGACAACTTGACGAAGAGCAGGAGAGGTCAGAAGCGGTTTGTACCAGCACCCAAGGCCATGCGCCCTGAGAAAGAATGCGAATTAGCCTACACATCTCATTATTCTCAAAACACCTAAGCAGACTCTTATTGGCTGTAGACAGATGGGTCATGGGGGGGGGAGGGCTGGGATGCAGGGAAAGTTTCTGTGTCTTTTGAGTGCGGGAAATTTAGTTCTAGCCTGACTTTACTGCAACCAACATCTTTTAGGACAACAACCTACCACTTCAACCAGAGTCGAGGGTCTTTCTTCCCTAAGGGATCAGACTGGGGCAGGCCTGACAATAACCCTGTTCAAAGTGATGTTCCATGGAATAAGGTCAGGACAGCTTTTACCTTGTTCCAGGGGACAGAATGACAGAAGTCAGACTCCACCTGAATGTTACCAGATTTGGAGCCCCTGGAGAGAAGAACCAATCACCTGGTTTGTGTGTGTATGTCTGGTTTGTGTTCCCCTTTATTAGATGCATTTAGGAGGCAGCTAAAGAGCCGTATATCAGGGATGCTGGAATTTGGATTCCTGTGTTCCAGGATGCTGCAGTTCACAAAGGGTGGACAGTCTCGCTCACCAGCTGCATGCAAGAGGCCCCCTCCCCAAATGCCAGCTCTCTTGTTTCCTTTCTCCCTTTTGGCTTTGGAGGGCAGCTGTCCATCCAGCCCCCAACTGCAGGGCAGCTAACTCCCTTCATACAGCACATTGAATATCGTTGTAGATGACCAGGCTGAAGCCGAGAGAGGGAGGGGTCAAGCACGTCACCAGTCTTGGGTCCCCTTGAGCCCATAAGAGATCTAAGCCCAGCCCTCCTTGAGTTCCGTTGACTCTTATCTACCACCAATTTGCCTTGCTCATTAAGTAGCCCAGATTCTCACAGAGAGCCAGCTTGGCTTGTCCTCATGTGAACAGCCTTGGTCGGTCCCTGATTTCTTGCTCCTGACCATCGCTGCCCTCTTTGGGGCACTTCGCTCTGAGCCTCTCCAGGAGGAATCAGAGAAGACACCAAAATGAAGTGGAAGGTCTCCCTCGGGAGGAGGCTGAGATCTGATCTTACGAACTTCCTCCACTTACCAGAATGTTCTTCTCGGTGCCCAGCCTGGGCTTCCCCGGAGCCACCTCCGGCCTGGCCACACTTGGCACGCGTGTCGTGTTGACCTGGAGAGGGGAGGAGGCGGTGAGGGGGTTGCCCCTGGGCAGGAGTGGGGGGAGGGGCTTCTGGTCTCATCCCTGGAGGGGGCAACCCCGGGGGCTTCTACCTGCTCGCTGACTCCTTGTTGCCTCAGCTGCTGCTCCCGAACGGCCTTCCTCTCCTGCATGGCTCTGGCCAGCTTCTTCTTCTAAGCAAGGGAAGGAAAGAGCCTGAGTAATCCTGGGAGTCGGGGGCGACCATCTTGACCGAAGAGACCCCCATCCCCTTTCCGGACCAAGCTGGGCCAGGGGCAGTAATGGAGGAGCAGCTGCAGGTGGTCTTCAACTTACAACAATTCATTCAGTGACCAGTTGAAGTTACAATGGCACTGAAAAAAGTGACCCATTACCATTTTTTCAAACTTACAACCACCGCAGAATCCCCACAGTCACATGATTTACATTCAGAGGCTTGGCAACTGACTCATACTTATGACGGTCGCCGTGTCCTGGGGTCACTTTATCCCCTTCTGTGACCTTCTGACAATCAAAGTCAATGGGGAAGCAGATTCAGTTAACTAACTTAACAATTCATCTTCTTCTTTTAACGACCCCATAATCCCTTCTGGGGTGGAGTCTGGGCAACTGAGTGGAGCTAGCAGAGCGTTTACTGGCCGGATGCCCTTCCTGTCGCCGATGCGGAGTTTTATTCAGCAGATAATATCCTCATTGTGCCCAGAGGGAGAAATATCTGCCTCTACCTAGGATTGAACTCAAAGCCTCCCAATTGTGAGGCGAGAGCTCCCCCTCTAGGCCACCGCCCCACTCCACTAACTTAACAATTAAAGTGATACAATTAACAACTGTGGCAAGAAAGGTCGTAAAATGGGACAAAACAAATGTCTCACTTAGCAACAGTAACTGGGCTCAATTGTGATCGCAAATCGAGGACTACCGGAATTGGATCCTGGGATAGAATTAGGGAAGCTACCTCCTTGCCCCATCTCCCCTCCGTTGCCGTGTCCTGCCAGCCTTAATTCCTGCAACCATGCCAGCTCCCTCAGCCTTCTGGCCCAGCCTGGCCTATGCCATCCTGCCCTTCGCCGGGAGGTTCTGGCTGAGGTGTGAAGGCTGGAGGTCTGTCCCCAAGGCTCACCAAGTAGATGTTGTACTTCAGCAGCCGCTTCCGGGCATCTGAGACGCTTGAGCCCAGCTCCCTCAGTTTGGTCTTCATGTCAACCATCAGGTGGGCGGGAGGGTCCTGGTGGCCCTGGAGCTTGGTGACTTCGGGCAAGAGGGGCCCCAAGGCAGTATACAAAGCAGAAATGAAGTTCCTGGAATGGGAACATCAGGAGAAGGTCCTGTGTAGCAGGCGTCCCAGCTCAGCAGCAGATCCTGCAAGGGCCGAAGGAAGGCCCAGGGAAGGTCCAGAGCTGCTGGGCAGAGGCCCTCCTCTCCTTCGGTCCCCACCACTGACCCTGTCACAAAGTGGGTATGCCCCCTACCTGGGGCACATGGAGGCAGCATAACCATGTCAGTCTATGGAGATTCTCCATCATCCAGGTGAAAGTGGCCCCCAAAGGTGCTTTTTCAAGAGGCAACTGGACCTTCTGGTTTTTAGAACAGAATAGAGCTGGAGGGGACCTTGGAGATCTTCTAGTCCAGCCCCTTGCTCAAGCAGGAGAACCTATACCATTTCAAAGAAATGACTGTCTAGTCTCTTCTTGAAATCCTCCAGCGATGAAGGAATCCCAAAACCTCTGGAAGGAAGTCGTTCCACTGGTGAATTGTCCTCACATTAAGGACGTTTCTCCTTAGTTCCAGGTTGCTTCTCTCCTGGATTGGTTTCCACCTGTTGCGTCTTGTCCTGCCCTCTGGTGCTTTGGAGAATAATTTAACCCCCTCTTCTTCGTAGCAGCCCTCAAATCCTGGAATGCTGCTATCATGTCACCCCTAATTCTTCTTTTCTTTAGACTAGCCAAACCCAAAACCTGCAGCCGTTCTTCATATGGTTCATTTCTTTTCTTTGAAGACATTTCAATTCTCCTCCAAGAAGCTTCTTCAGCTCTGTCACGAGACGTGAACCTTCTTCAAAGAAAACCCAGAAAGTCCAGTTGCCGCTTGGAAAAAAAAATCGCCTTTGGGACCTAATGATGACATTCTTCTGATTGGGGCTGTGCTGAGCAGGAGGAGGAGAGGGCCCACCTGTCCAGATTGGTGAACTTCCTGGATCCATCTGCTTGGCCGCTGAAGGACCTACAACGCTGGACCAAGGAAGCTCCACCGGGTTCCTCTCAGCTTGCCTGCACCGACCGGCTCTCTGACTTTGGACATTGTGTGAACGATGGTTAATGTTTCTTCCTAGAATATACTTCTCTGTAAAGCATTTCACTAGGATTATGTTTGAGAAGATTCTTCCAACAGTTGGGTGAATCTGTTTTTATTCCAGGGAATAAAATGGGGAACCCAGGGAAGATGCTACTTCAGGGGTGAAATCCAATTTTTTCCCCTACCAGTTCTGTGGGCGTGGTTTGGTGGGCGTGGCAGGGGAAGGATACTGCAAAATCCCCATTCCCACCCCACTCTGGGGCCAGCCAGAGGTGGTGTTTGCCGGTTCTCCGAACTACTCAAAATTTCCACTACCGGTTCTCCAGAACCTGCTGGATTTCACCCCTGGTTCTGAGTTCAAGTCTTCTCTCTGACATCTTGGTACCAAGCACCTTTAGAGCTTCATGGCAGCTGAAAGGGGTAAGCCATCCAGCTGAGGTTAAAGTTGAGTTTACTTAGGGTATAAAGATTACAGAGAAAGGAGACCAAAGGAATTTTGATTGTAATTTTATAACGTAAAGTAAAATGTCTGCAGATAAATTGGGAGATTGTTTACTAAACAGCTGGAGAGATTAAACTTGAACTAAATCCTGAGTTAATCCAACCTCCCTCCAAAAATAACAGGATGGGGGGGGAGATAATAAGAACACTGTAAAACTGTGCTCCACTGTGTTCTCGCATAAAATAAAATAAAATAAAATAAAACATAGCTGCTTTGGGAAAGAAGAGAACATATAAAAATAATCAGAACCTAGTAAAAAAAAAAGGAGAGGTTAAGGGAAGAGAAAGCCATTTTTTATTTTTATTTTAAGTCTAGGAGCCTCTCAGCATGTCTCTGCAAATCTGTTTCAAAACAGAGGCTAAGAGAAAGAAAGATACTCAAATTAAGTAAGAGGTGAGGGGCAAGACCTCTGATTAAAATTTTTTATATCTGTTTTTATAAGGAGCATGAGCAGGCTTGTGGGTTTAGGCCTTTTGGCATGACACAGGGGGGGATTTGACGGCTAAAGAGATAGCAACGGAAAATGTCAAGACAGAATATTTCCCTCGAGGGGCGGCCTGGAAGAACCAGGCAAATATGTATTATCAATCCTAGAATTCACTAATATGCTTAAAATAATAGCAAAGGCAATCAGATCTCCCTGGAAAGGCAGAAGATGAGAACAGATCCTCCTGCTGCTTGCAATCTCCACCCAACAACCGGCGTTGACAGATGTTGGCTGTGTTCCCACAACACATTTTAACCCAGTCAGTGAAAGATCTAGTGTTTTGCGAAATCAGTTTTCATCTTGATCCAGTGCCTTTTTGGCTTAGAACAGGGGTCAGCAACCTGTGGCTCTGAAGCCACATGTGGCTCTTTCACCCCTCTGCTGTGGCTCCCTGTCACTGGTTGGCTCCACAATTGATAGGGCTTTCGGTTAGGACAGGTAGAGGAAAGAGGACGCCGCTCCAGGAGGAGACTCTATGATGGGGGGAACTGGACTTCCGGTCGGCTCCAGAATTGAACTGGATTCTGGTTGAATTGAATTGAATTCTGGTTAGGACCTGTGTGGCTCTTTGAGTGTTTAAGGTTGCCAATCCCTGGCTTAGAATATTGTGTGTAGAGTCAAAAACATCAAACTGATGGCCACAATCGCACAATTGAAGTCCTGCCCCATTAAACTCCAAACTCTCAATCGAGATTCTCCATCACCCAGGTCATGGTTGTCCCAAAGGCGCTTTTTCAAAAAGGCAACTGGACTTTCCTTTGAGGTTTTTTTTTTCCCTTGAAAGTGTTTTGCTTCTCCTCCCAAGAAGCTTCTTCGGTTCTGACTGAAGAACTGAAGTCAAAAGCACCTTTGGCCTCCTCGTAAGTAAGCTAAAGGAAACAACCAGTCCTTCACATCCTTGGATGAAAAAGCAAACCTAATTTATAGCCTATCTGGTCTAATAAGAATGGTTGAAGAAAGGCACAGGACATTTGTAGCATTGCCAGTTTCAGGACCAAAATCTTGAAAATTCTCTGTCAGAGTTCTTACATTGTTGAGTATGATCCTTAGAAGAGCTGGCGTCTTTGGATGCAGGTAGCTACTAGGAAAACACTCTAGAAAAAAATGCAGAGAAAAGCAGCAAAGATGATTAGGGGACTGGAGGCTAAAACATATAAAGAACTATTGCTGGAACTGGCTATGTGTAGTCTGATGAAAAGAAGGACTAGGGGTGACATGGTAACAGTGTTCCAATATCTCAGGGGCTGCCACAAAGAAGAGGGAGTCAACTTAGCTATTCTCCAAAGCACCTGAAGGCAGGACAAGAAGCAATGGGTGGAAACTAATCAAGGAGAGAAGCCACCTAGAACTAAGGAGGAATTTCCTGACAGTTAGAACAATTAACCACTGGAACAACTTGCCAGTTGTGAATTCTCCAACACTGGAAGTTTCACCCGAACCAGTCTGAACTGGTAGAATCCCACCCCTGGTCTTAACTAAACTATATGAATGAGACCAAAGCGTTTCTTTTGGGATGGATGGACAAAGAGTTGGGGAGGGGGGGAAATCCATGGAATTCTGAGAACAAGAGGTGGGCACACTTACAAAATGGTTGCCTGGGGGTGTGGCCTGCAGAAAACAAGCATTTTCTAGACCAGTGGTTCTCAACCTGTGGGTCGGGACCCCTTTGGGGGTCGAATGACCCTTTCACAGGGTTGCCTAAGACCATCGGAAAACACATATTTTCAATTGTTTTAGGAATAATTTTATGGCTGGGGGCCACCACAACATGAGGAACTGTATTAAAGGGTCATGGCATTAGGAAGGTTGAGAACCACTGTTCTAGACGTTTCTTGGATGAGAAGCGAAATGTCTTCAATGAAAAACCAGTTGCCTCTTGAAAAAGGCACCTTTGGAAAATTTTCTAGAGAAGTCAAGTTAGCCTCCTGGATGCCATCATCCCTGTAGGCTCTTTGCATTATGACAATATAAAGATTGAATTTTGCTTTGAATCAGGGTAGGATTTTTTTTTTTAAAGTAAAAAAAACAAACTAAGGCATCTTTTAAAAAGTCAGATAGGGATTCCCGTGGGCACCACGGGAAGGATCGGGAGTATTGAGGCGGACCAATGGCATGTTGCTATCCGTGTTTTAGACCCCGCCACATCTTCCAGGAAGCATAACAAAAGAGGCATTTAGACATTACCCAAGCTTTGGGTTTTCCCAGACAGAAGCTGCCTGCATTATTTCAAAAGCAGAATGACTCAAATCACCAACTCCGGACTTTCTATAAAGGGAAAGCTACATTTGTTCATGACTGCCACCATGGCAGTTCCTCCATCTTGATAGGTACCCACGGAAAAATAAATACGACTCCCCGATTTCTTTAGCTTTTCCCAGCTAAAACGCTTGTTATCGTTACTGAGCAAGGAAACATTGAACTCTTTGGAACATTTTGAGACAATGGATCAAAGGCCTCAGATTATCGCTGGGTAAAAGAGCTGTTATTTTCAATTTCCTCCTCTCTTGAACCCAAGCAACGCCTACTAGAAATATCTCTTTGACACGCTGCATCTTTCTTTGCAAGGGTTTTTTGGTCCCCACAATATAAAAAAGATCTTGAGACTTTGGAAAAAGTGCAGAGAAGAGCAAGAAAGATGATTAGGGGTAAAGGGTAAAGGTTCCCTTTGCACATATGTGCTAGTCGTTTCCGGCTCTAGGGGGCGGTGCTTATCTCCATTTCAAAGCCGAAGAGCCAGCGCTGTCCAAAGACGTCTCCGTGGTCATGTGGTCAGCATGACTAAATGCCAAAGGCGCACGGAACGCTGTTACCTTCCCACCAAAGGTGGTTCCTATTTTTCTACTTCTTTTTTTACGTGCTATCGAACTGCTAGGTTGGCAGAAGCTGGGACAAGTAACGGGAGCTCACCCTGTTACGCGGCACTAGGGATTCGAACCGCTGAACTGCCAACCTTTCGATTGACAAGCTCAGCATCTTAGTCACTGAGCCACCGCATCCCTAATTCCCCACTATTTCGTACATATTTGTAGCCTGTCTGGCAAAAACCTGAAGGTCAATTTATGGTTAATCCTAAACCAAAAGAGCACTAAATCATTGCAAGAAACTAGTGGTAGGGTCCCAAGAGTCTTTGAGGGAAGCCCTAAGCATGTTCTTGAGGAAGAGAGGTAAGATTAAGCTATCAAGTAGAGAAGAGGTCTGTCTGTCTGTCTGTCTGTCTGTCTGTCTGTCTGTGTCTCTGTCTCTGTCTCTGTCTCTGTCTCTGTCTCTGTCTCTGTCTCTCTCTCTGTGTGTGTGTGTGTGTGTGTGAGCAACAAGGCCTGAGCAAGAGATAATGCCCATTATAACAAGAGCAAAGAATCAGAATGAAGCTGCTCATGTGTGAAGGAAAACCCTGAGATGATGCCAGTGTCCTTCAAGGCTCCGCATTCCACTTTTCTCCCACCTGAAGAAAATGGTCATTGCTGGGCTGGTGGTCTTGCTGCTGCAGGCCTATTTCAAATATCTCTTGCACCAAGAGTCCAATCCTCTCCTCCTGCTCCTACTTCATTTACCCCCTGCCCTTCTGTGCTTTGTTTCCTCCTTCCTTTAAAGTGTGTAGGCAGGGGGGGCGGAGGATAAGGAAGAACAGAGCCAGTGTTTCAGAGCCAAGAATGACAATGCCTTGGCTTACAGCAACCAAGCTTGCCAGGAATGATTGAAGACCAGCTGAAAAAGATGGGCCCATTTAGTGAATTGTAGTTTTGGCATTCTCTCCTTTCTGCATTATATTTGCTAGCAAAATTACAAGCTTAGTGTTGCATGTCCTTAGGGTAAGGCCATAAAGTACTGTAACCTTTAACTAAGCTCTCCGGTGGTAGAGAAACAATGGGGGGCCTCCAGCAAGTCGAACAAAGCACACTCTAAGAAAATCCGTCCATCATCGTTAACTTAGAGTCACCTGATAGGGGAGTTGGTCAGCATATAAATTTGATAGATAGATAGATAGATAGATAGATAGATAGATAGATGATAGATAGATAGATAGATAGATAGATAGATAGATAGATAGATAGATGATAGATTGATTGATTAAACTTTGGATCTTGGAACCAACTTCAAGCTGTACCACAAAAGACTCCAGGAGAAACCTTCTTATTGTGGCCAATCAGGCATGATGGAGGATGGTGTATGTATTAATTGAAGTGCTCTCTGTGTTATCATTTTGTAAAACAAGGAATGCAGCACATGAAATAGCAGTGGCAGTATGGATTGCTGAACTTTTCTGTTTCTTCCTCTCCTCCATTTCTTAAAAGATTTTGCATAACTCTGATTCCAGAGTCAGAGGAAATACAGTGAGAAATGTCAAAAGCAAAAAACAAAGTTTCCGTGTAATTGCATCCAAGTGTGATAAAATCATATGTATATTTTATGTTATTCTCATTTAGGTAGAAAGGAAAGTCCAACCTAATGATGTAAAGGGTTTTCTAAGAACATCAGAGCAGCTTCAGTAGATGAGACCACAGGTCCATTTAATCTTGTGTATTACTTCCAACAATAACCAGACAGATACTCCAGAGAAACTAACATGGCTAGACATGAAAATAGCTAATTGGTATTCAGAAGGGCAACAGGGAAACTTCTATTTTGCAGTCCTAGCTAATAACTAGGACTGCAAAATAGGACTGAATAAGCCTATTTTAAAGTTTTGTGATTCTGCACAGATCTCAAAAATATTTTGAAGTACATTTTGTATAAAAACCTCTTCTGTCATTCATTCTAGCGGAGATGCCAAGACCACCTCCTTCATTCTCAAAAGTAAGCTGCATTTTTTTTGTTTGGTTACAGAAGAGAACAGAAGTCTAATTCACAAACCCACACTTGTACACATAGGAGACATTCCTTCCGTAATATTTTCATATTAGTGGCTGAACCTAGATTTATGAAGGTACAATTCGAACTAAACAATGGATATTACAGAAAGCAGAAGAACTGGTGAGGTGTATAAGTGCAAAAAAAGAAAATATGAGATCTGGTGCAATCACTGAAATGCCAGGGAATCGAAAAAGCACCTAATTGTGAAGTTGTAAAATGTGTAACACTCATTTAAGTGGCATCATGACCTATAGAGATGTTTTCAGTTTTTTAAAAGACAACTTAAAAGGAGAGATAAATGGAAGTTTGAACATCTATTATCTAGTGATAGGGGAACCATTAGCCTTTTGTCCTGCTCAAAAAAAAAAAAGGTCAGGCGTTAAAGTAAAAAAATAAATTTGCAAAAGCAAATCAGGGAAAATGTGAGGATTATAAATGACTGTTGATCTCATATAACTCACTTTCCTCCTCCTCATGATAATTTCACAATAAGTACCTCATCTAGAAGCAGCTGAAGACAAGACTGAAGTTCAAGTATCACTCAGCCCTAAAACTCATTGCATGAGCTTGAGCCAGCCACTCTCTCTAAGGGAGAGGAGGATATATTCTTTGAAGGAAATGCAGTGTATAAGTATAATTAACACCATTGAGTCCCTCGCCTGTATCCTGTCTTTAAAAATAAACATTTCTTTGAGGTGGTTTTTGCAAAACAGAACGGTAATAAAAATGCATTAAAAATAAGCAGCGTCAAATAGCATATGAGAAGTAGTAAAATCAATCATAATAATGCTTACAGGAAGAAGAGTTTCCACAGTATCTAAAAAGAGAGCATAAAAAGCAAGGTGGAATGATCCCAGAATAACAGTGCCCTCAAAGAGATTCGTTTTCCTGATTAGTTTTCCTCCACCGGATCAAACAGCAAAGAAAAGCTAATGTTGTTTTTAATAATAAATATCGACAATGTTTCTTGTTTTTAGATTGACATTAAACGTATCACTAAATTTTACCGAAAACACAGTATCTGATAAGTTATCTCTGTGCTTTGTCTCATGTATGAGCAGCAAGGAAGGTTTTTAAACCATGATTTTTAACAGGCCACAATGGCTTGGTTCACCCCTAATATTGTACCAAATCATAATATTTGGGGGGGGGGGGGAGAATTCACACACTTCAGTAAACTATTGCTTAACGCATTGTAAGCCGCCCTGAGTCTCCGGAGAAGGGCGGAATATAAATAAAAAAAAAACCAACAATAGACATCATTGGCTTAGTGTAATGATGAACCAAGCCAGGGTGTGATGTAATTAAGCAATTTATCTAAGGAGTAATAAACAAGAAGAGAGATAAAATGGCACTAAACTCTCAGATTACTGTTAATTTCCCATGACTATTGGAAGCTATTGCAGAATTATCAGATGTTGCTTCACATCTGCTTGAAGAGCGGGCTGAGCTCCATGTCACTCAGAAAACTGTTACTGGACACTTACGTGCACCAGATGCTGGTTTCCTCCATCAGACATGTGGTTTCTTGAAAATAGGAAACTTTAGTTTGCAAGCAGTGAACTTTGTAGCAGAAACAACTAGATTTTGCACTAGTTTCTAGCCCTGAACAATCTGGATACCCCCATTGATGGGGCTGCCTGGTTCACCGTGCTACCCAGCTTGTTAGACCCTAGTATGATGGCCAAGTCAAAAGTGGGTAATTGCAAAAATTCTTCATAGCAGAAAGGGTGTGTTGGCTTCCCTCCATAATGCACAGTGATGCCAGCAGTGTAATTATTTTACTATGTTTACAAGGGGGCAGGGGGAATTGCATGAAACTAATGAAGTGCCAGGCCTTCCAATATTGACTGTATGGGACATTTCAGTGTTCATCTGCTGGCCAGAAATGGAAGGTTAGTTATTGCATCTTTACTAGCACTGTTGACTCTCAAGGGAACAAATCGTAACCATTCCCATGTTGTCTTTGTCTAAATCAGGAGTCTCAAAACGTGGCAATTTAAAGACTTTGGACTTTCGCGCCCAGAATTCTTCAGCCAACAAGTCTTAAAGTTGCCAAGTTTGGAGACTCCTGGTCTAAACAGTAAAAACAACCCCCAAACTCTCTTTCTTTTCAGTTATTAAATTTGTACCTTCACTTTAAAGGAAAATAATATTTTACAGTATTTATGAGAGAACCCTTACTACTGTACCGAATGTGTAGCTTGATCTGCCGTCATTTCAGCAGTTAAGAGATTAGCAAGATTGGACTCACACTGGAGAGAAATATGGCTAGCATAAGAGCAGCCAACTATTCATTCACTCACTGTAGACACCCCTCCCAAACCCCAGGAATACTAATGCTTCTCAGTAGAAGAGATAATACCATTTAGAGAAATCTTTGGAAATCACAGTTATTCATTAGTGCTGAAGTTTTTTCCTGCCTATGAATGGTTTCCATCATTCTAACAATATTCTACAAAGCTTATGTGCCTGGGGCCCCAAAGTGTGAAATAAATCATGCATGCAGCGGTGCCCATTCCAGTTTTCCTTCCACTCCTTTAAAATTTGAGGTAAAGGGGAGTGAGGTTTGTACGTATACATCTTCATTCCTCAGTGAGGCCAGAAGCCAAAGTGACAGGCTATAAGGCATACGGCATGCTTTTGCGTTAATTCTGGAGCTGTCTGTCAGACAAGCAATGCCTGCATGAGATCGCTGTCCCCAGGCCCTCCGGAAGCAAAGAGTGGAGTAGCAAAAAGTCACTTTCCAAATCAACTAAAGCATTGTGAAATTTTGCAGGAGTTCAAATTCCAAACCTTTAGGGACAGATCTGGGTGGATTCAGAAGGGCCAAGTATCCTGTAATTGGTACAAATTAAACAGATTAAACAATAGCATCTTCTGTTCGAATGGTAGTCCTTGTTACTGTAATACAAAGATTGACACAACTCAATATGGACTAGTCCTACCTAACAATGATGCAAAACTAACACAAACATTTATATACCAAGAGGGTTTTTTTTTTAAAAAGGTGAAACATAACAACAAAATGTTCAGGATTCCCAACTGCTGAAGAGGAATTTCCAGTAAAAGGTCATTCTTCTCTGGAGAACTTTAAGCTTGCTGTCCCATACATATTCCCCAATATGTAACAGGACACTATGAAGCAACTGCACTTTTGAAATCCATTGACAGCCTCCTTCCCCCCAGAGTGGTTCTCATGAATCAAAATGTCTAGAATTTACACACCCACATGCTCACCCTCCCTCCGTTTGCCATGCAGAACTGGAAGCCTCCGTCCTGATTCCATTCAGTGCCGCCAGGCTCCATGGAAAGATCTGCAGTAAAATGCCATAGCAGTGCTGTAGAACACACAGAGGCCCTTAAATAACTTTGGCATCTGGCCAAGCTGTATTGAAAGTGAATATTCCGTTCTTGAACCTTTGCCTCTTTCCACAACAATCCCATGCAAACTTCCCACCCTTCATCAGTTCCATGCACACTTCAACATGTATGGAAATATTGACTCAGTGCCAGTCACAAAGCAGTGGTGAGAGTGGTCACCCTGAAGAAGACAAGCTCTCCCCAGCCAGACCTTGTGTGAGTGATTTCTAACTACACACCACGGATGAACATCACATAGAGCAAATGGATACCTCAATGAGCTCACTAGACACACTGACATAGAGGAAAGGAAAGGGGGGTGGGGGGTGGGAGGAGGAGGAGAAAACACAATGATAGAAACAAAAATGTTGGAATTCATAAGCCTGCTTTAGAGTCCAGACCTGGTCAGCACATTGATTTGAGAAAGATAAATATGGGAATTGTTTTATTCATGGTAGTCTACAGATTCTGCTTACCAGATTTCCTACTCCCTTAATTATTATTTTTAAAAGTCTTTGAATGAGGATAAGGATGGTGAAGAAATGAGGACCCGGTTTGTGGGGGCAATAAGCTGACTTTGTATAAAATATACAAAAGTATGAAGGCTATTGCTTAA
>JANHZT010003309.1:184506-204933 GCA_032468215.1 Stegonotus admiraltiensis | reverse complement strand
GAGCTGAGCTCGCGTGCCCACCAATATGGCTCCGCGTGCCACCTGTGGCACCCATGCCATAGGTTCGCCATCACGGGACTAGAACCTCTGCTGAGTGTCATTTCTCACCTATGGCTCAAACTAAACTGAAAAAAAGCAAAGAATCAAGTGGCATGACCATTGCATCAAACTGCAAACTGTTCACCTTCCAACCATCTCCATGTTTGCCTTGATCTTCAAGAAGGTTTCCCATATAATCAAGAAATTCAACTTGGTCACATGTTTAGATCATCCCCCTCTCCCCACAACCACACTCACACACACACACTTTTTCACACACCTAGAGAGAGAGAAAGATACAAATCTTGCTGAATCAAATTTTGCATTTAAAATTTTAAAAATCATTTCAAAATTCTGCTTTACAAACATCTATAAGAAATTCAAAGTAAGATATAACATCATGTACAGTACAAGTACAGGAGCACACAAATGTGCAAAGATAATGTTTCTATCTTTGTTCTATACTGCCAAATGGCTTATGGAAGGAAACGGTTCATAGCAAGTAAACTTTTTCATGTATGCATCTATTTTACTAGCTGTCCTTTCTTGAAGTTCCACTTGTGTGTCTGTGCATATGTACATGAATTCCAAACACAGACGCCCAAATCCCATTAAAAGCAGTGGATATTATATGTTCAGCCTGGATACATGAATTGTACTTACTTCACTGGGATACTGGCCAGCATTCTCATGAATTTCTTCCTTAGCTCCTTAAACATTTTTTATGAGCACTACCAAACAATTGTTTATTTACTAATTTATTTTCATAATTGTATGGGCAGTCCACAAAGGCAGTCAATGTAATAGGAATTGGATTTAAAAGAAGAAAATTAGAAGATTAAAGCATCCTATATGGGTAGAATAACAGGCCAAACTCAGATGCACCCTGATACAGTATCTCCTTCTATGGTACTATTTTCCATACTGCTAGTTTACTCATAAATTAAGCTGTCCCAGCATTGCAGAAAGCTATCATTCCAGACTCAACCTACGATATAGCAAATTCCAAAATGAGTCAGTTCATATAGTAGAGAGTCTTGTGCACAGAACTTGATCTCTCTTTTTTTTATGGGAACCCACTCATTTTCTAAGATTAATTTGTTCTTTTGGTGTGCAGTCTCTGTCGTGTTCTCCATGATGAATGGTTCTGCTTGTCATATGTGAATATACTGAAATGCTAGAGCTGTGATGGTGAACCTATGGAACGTGTGCCAGAGGTGGCAAGCAGCGCTCTCTCTGTGGGCATGTGAGCCATCATCCCAGTTCAGCCCAGTGCACCTCCCACCAGCCAGCTGGTCTTCGGGATTCTGCCGTGCATGCGCAGGGGCGGGGCACATGCAGGGGGCTATGTGCACAGCAGGCACGTGCGGCGGGGCCATGTGTGTATGTGGGGAGCACATGTGGGGGGTATGGGGCCATGTGTGCATTGCATTTTGGGTTCGGGCATGCACGCACGCAATCATGCATGCACAGGCACACTTTGGGCACTCAATCCAGAAAAGGTTAGCCATCACTGTGCTAGAGAAAAGATTGAGCATAAAGAAAGAACATGGCTGATTTCATCTGGGTTTCAAACTCATAAAACAGTGTTTGGACTGCTCAACTACCTTACGATTTTAAAGTCCTTCTTACAGGAAAGTATTAAGAAAAGGGTAGGGCAGAAAAAATACTCTATATCCAATATTCATCTCAGCCACATTGCTCCCTTTGCTAGACACAATTTCCTTTTACCTCAGTTCATCTCAACCATTTTCTTCTCAAAACTCCCTCTTACCAAAAAAAGAGAAAAGGTTGATTCATCTTATGTTCCCTTTATTTGCTGCCATCTGATTCTTGCCTCTTCTCTTACGTATCCTGCATATTCTTTCAATTTATGTAATCTGCAAGGTCTTTGAGCAAGCACTGCACTACTTCTGTGCAACATTACCAGTGTTATGTAAAAATTCAATCATATTAGCAACATTTCCATTAATTTGGCAGTCTCCAGATGTGGTGGGAATCTAAATCACAAAAATCAGTTGGCTGGATAGTTTTGGGAGTGGCAGTCCCAATATATCCAGAGACTTCAAAAAGGCTTAGTTACATTTTTTCCACTTTGGCTAACATCTTCAACTAAATTCCAACAAATCTGATGTTATGGCAATGTTTGTGGGTTTTTGATTGTTAGCATAGATGTTTTAATATATAACCAAGGCAGTAGCAAAAACAAACCAATTAAAGGAGAGCAGCCTTGGACAATGAGAAACTGAGCTATGTTTTTGATGAATTTGGGACAATACAGGGTAGATGAGAAATATTTTCTGTAGCCAATTCCCTCTCTCTCTTCAAGAACTCCTCTGGTTTAAACATATAGGAAGACCTCCAAAGTACCCTTTATGACACAATGAATGACCCAAAACCTACCTCTGATGCAAATAAAAACATTTCTTTTGTTTTTCCCCCACCAATTGTCTTGTGCCGCACCATTGAAAATATAAATTCTTGGTATGTAGAAAAAGAGCCAAGACCTTTTGGGTTCTAGCTGAAGGTCAGAAGTTATTTAATATTAGGCTTCCTCAACTCTCTCTACTTCCAAACGTAATGACAAACCATCAATTGCTTTTCATTGCAATCATGATCCACGGCACTGGATCATATATTTAAGTCACTCAGGGAGCTTTCATTGCTGACAGAAGACTTTTACCTATTAGGCGTAGTCCTCCTGGATCTAATCCAATACCTTGACCGCAACTTCATAGTGGCTTTTTTAGCCCTGATTAAATTTCACTACTCTCTAAATTTCTGATTGTAGCAATTTATTCAAGAATAGCCTGGCTTATGAATAGCGAGTCAAACTAGACAAAAGGTAAAATATGAATGAAACATGTTTTCATTTTCATGGGAGAAATGGAGAGGAAGCAATCAGGGCTTGTTTTGGTGTTCTCCAAAGTTCAAAACATGAAAAAAAATGGGAATGGGAAATGGTAACTTTGGACGATCCAGGAGAAAATTCAGGGGAAGAATAGAAAATAACGTTTTTCTGTTTATATTCTTTTTTATAGCCTAACATGTATTTGCAACAAGTGACACGGAAACTTGCTCCATATGTCACACAGTGGTCAATCCTCTAGCCCAGTGAATTTCCTCTGGCTCTGCTTGCTTTCAGAGGAAAACAATGCATCTAATTTAAGCACTTTTTATTACACTGTCCTAATGTATCACATTTAACTGCATCCTAGTGATACTAGAAACATGCAAGTTCATACAATTCAATGATGGACCGGGTGGAATTATGCATATCCAACATTAAGTAGACCCTGGAAAATTAAATTGTCATGAGTCTTTTCCTTGATTTATTTTTGCAGCCCTTGGAATCAATTAGAGCTAGACTGAACGAGCCAAAGATTTGTTCAAGACCATACAATAAACTTCTAAGCTAAACAGGTATTCCTGTTGCTCAACCTGAAATGGGACTTCTCATTAATTTTCGCACTGGAAACATTCAACTGTGGGCAGGGCAAAAGGAAAGCTTGGATGTAAGGTGTTTGTTAAATTTGTTGCAATAGGAGATAATATCTGTAGCTCAGGGTTGAATTGTGGAGTTCTTGATGTTCTCTGAACTGGGTGGTTTGCTTGCACAAGTTTCAACTAGATAACATCATCAGTTGTTAAAATAAAATTATCTCAGCCAATGTTTGAATGGAAAATTCCTGAATGCTTCTTATAAGAAAATGTAAATACACATGTAATAATTAATGTTTTCCTCCAAATGATGCATGTTTTCAGAGAAAAGGAGAGTCAAAACTGTACCAAAGTCAACAGTCCATCATATCAGGTTTATGCACCTTTTCACAGATTAGATTAAAAAAATAATAATAATTTCAGTATGAAGTGGGAAGAAATCTATATATTTGTTTATTTTTCACACTTCTTAAGTACACATCTCTCTCAGAGTGGGGCTTTATATCGCTTCTATTTAAATGGGATTCAAGGCAACCAATGGTTGATATTTAAGCCCTAAATACATGTGAAGAATTTCATTTCCATTCTAATATATATTTTAGATCTCATAGTCTTCTATAGTCTTACTGTAAACCAGTCCTTTTTTCTTTTTTCTTTTTTTTTTGAATGTACTGCTCCAAAGTCACTGGATTATCCCAAATTCTAATTTGGGGGTGCAAGAACTGACTTTCTATCATGAATAATTACGTTTAAAATATTTCTTCTTGGCCATTAGAAAAGAAATATAAATGTTTTAACTTTCCCTTATAAACATGAACTATAATTTATTGTGCATTTCTTTGGGTTTTTTTTATGACTTGCCCCACTCTAGAACTTTTTGTGAAATAAGGAAACCAGGGATGTATACAAAATTCAAGATCCAGCAACCATATAGTTGTGCGTAAATGATGCTGCCACTATTACATTGGAAGTTCTATTCCAAATAAACCCTAACACAGAATTAGCTTTTTAAAAAAAAATAAAATAACTACTAGTCATGGAGTTATTTGATTCTAGTATCATACCTCAAGGTCACTTGCCCAAGATGCTCCTTTATACACATGGTGCATCATTCTACCTTTATGTACAGATTTTGCAAAAAATCTCTATTGATTGTGTCACACTCAGCCTAGGTTTTCATCATCATAAATAATGTACTAATATCTGCAAATAGGCTATGAATAAATCAAAATACCAACAGTGCCAGTACAGATTCATTTTTAAACTGCAACTGAAAAAATGTCAGAATGGCCTCATACCTCTGGACATTTTCAAAGAACTTCAAAGTGCTGGCAAGACACCTATTGGCAGGCCTCCATATACTATTAATCTTTGGGATACAAAGAAACTATTTCTGTAGCTCTATATCAACAATATTCAACTATGCTTTCTCTGCTTTTGTTTTTCCTGCAGAAATGGGAGTCTTAAATTATTATGGATAGATGCTCTGTCTAAATATTATCTTTCTGTTATGATGACTGAGACTCTGGACAACCCACTTTGGACTCTTGATGTTGGAGAAGACTCTTCAGAGTCCCTTGAACTGCGAAAGAGGTCAAATCAGTTGTTCCTAAAGGAAATCAACCCTGACTGTCCTTTGGAAGGACAGATATTGAAGCTGAAGCTCAAATACTTTGGCTGCCTAATGAGAAGAGAGGACTCGTTGGAAAAGATCCTGATTCTGGGAAAGATTGAAGGCAAAAGGAGAAGGGGAAAGTAGAGGATGAGATGGTTATATAGTGTCATATAGTCATATAGTGTTATCAAAGGAGTGGGCAAGAGTTTGGACAGACTCAGGGAGACAGTGGAGGATGGGGGGGCTGGCATGCTATGGTCCATGGGGGCACAAAGAGTCAGAATGTCTTAGTGACTGAACAACTGTCCTAAAGTGTCATGATCTGGAAGAAAGTGTGGCATCTCACTGAAGTAAAATATTCAGAATTTGAGTGTATTCCACTGACTTCCCCAGACATCCCTAATTCTTTCATCCACCCTCTATCTTATATGACAAGAAGCAATGGGTGGAAACTAATCAAGGAGAGAAGCAACTTAGAACTAAGGAGAAATTTCCTGACAGTTTTTAAGAAGATGTTGGATAACCATTTGTCTGAAGTGGTGTAGGGTTTCCTGTCTAGGCAGGAGGTTGGACTAGAAGACCTCCAAGGTCCCTTCTAACTCTGTTATTCTATTCTATTCTATTCTATTCTATTCTATTCTATTCTATTCTATTCTATTCTATTCTATTCTTCATAATAGCTAAACAAAAATACTTCTATCAGCAGTTTGTCAGCATGTCTCCCTCTGAATCCTTTGTAGAAACCCAATAACCTGCCTCCTTTTTATTATTATGCATGAAGCATATTTTCTTACAACATTGAATAATCATTTGTTTATAATAACAGGAGTACAATAAAAAAATAAAAAACTTTTTGCAAAAAAAATAATAATAACAGGAGTACAGGATTGTTTGTGCAATAGTTGTTTCTTTCCATACATGGGTGATTTTCTCAGCTATTTTCTTCCTTGAAATGTGAGCTGCATCTTCCATTACAGCCTTGAGTATTCAAATGCTCAAATCTTTGAGTAGATATACTCATTCCAAGATCGGATAAATTTATTTATTTCTTAAACAATATTTTTGGCAAAATATTGAAAAAGTAAATTGAAATTGCAGATTTGTTTCAAAGCTATACATTTATTAAAATGAGATTGATAATATAACAATATTTAATGTCAATCAGCATAACTTTTAAAAATGGGTTACCTTAATGGAGAGGGTGGGGGAAGATACCCTGGAATAAAGTAGAAGGCCTATAATCCAACCATATAAAGGTAAAGGTAAAGGTTCCCCTAGCACATATGTGCTAGTCGTTCCCGAATCTAGGGAGCGGTGCTCATCTCCGTTTCAAAGCCGAAGAGCCAGCACTGTGTGAAGACATCTCCATGGCCATGTGGTCGGCATGATTAAATGCCAAAGGTGCACAGAACTCTGTTACCTTCCCACCACTTACATTTTTAACATGCTTTCGAACTGCTAGGTTGGCAGAAGATG
Source organism: Stegonotus admiraltiensis (assembly GCA_032468215.1). NCBI lineage: Eukaryota > Metazoa > Chordata > Lepidosauria > Squamata > Colubridae > Stegonotus > Stegonotus admiraltiensis. The sequence continues at coordinate 198,362 of JANHZT010003309.1, read as the reverse complement.
GGACAAGTAATGGGAGCTCACCCCATTATGCGGTACTCGGGATTAGAACCACTGAACTGCCAACCTTTCGATCGACAAGCTCAGCATCTTAACCATTGAGCCACCACATCCTTCTTTCAAGATTCTTTCAATCCAAGCATATATTGTACATCTAACATGCTTTACTGTATATCAAAGTAGCTCATAACACCATCAGGTAAAATATATTGTAGGGCTGGTCTATCTTTGACTAGTCTATTCCCTACCCCTCAATGCTATTTTTAGTGAAAGAAAACAGGGCAGAAGCAGTAGTAAAATACAGAAGGGTATCAAAAGGAGGATTATATCATCTGGAATCCTCTACTATTTCCTGTAAGTATGTCAAGGCAATGGAACAATTAAAGCCTCATATAAAAGCACCTTTCTGGAATTTCTTGTCCTTGTTACTAAGGGCCTAAAATCTGCTTTCTGAATAGGGCCACACTTTTCCACTCCATGTTTTGGACATGGGAAGTTGACATGGTTTGGCGTGAGTTAAAGAATGAGTCAATGACTTGGGATCTATAGAGATTTCCCCTTCGTCCTTAGAAACACCACACCCTAGACAATAAGCTTGCTGAATTATTAAAACAAGATGCTAAACTCCTAATTCATCCAGCTCAATGTTATCAGATACCAGCACCAGTTATTTTAAGGTGCAATGAAGGGAATTTTTGCATGGTACAGGTAAAAGTGACATTTCTGTTTAAACCCAGCTTCTCTAATCATCTTATCTCAATAAGTAGTGAATCAATTCTGCTAAATCCCAGTTTTGACCCATTTATCTAGGAAAATATGGAAGTGGATTCCCTTGGTTCAGTAATCGGATTGATGGGAACAAACAAATTGAAATTAAAATCAGAGAAGAACAAACTTTTTGCTAAGTAGAAAAATCAGACTGGACATCTGGAATTCAGTTTTTCATAAGAAAGAACAGGTACCCAATCCAAGAGTGCTTTTTGAACCTAGCTACAGTTCCTCTAGATCACGACTCTAGAAACTTGACAACTTTAAGACTTGTGGACTTCAACTCCCAGAATTCCCTAGCCAGCACAGGTGGCTGAGGAGTCCTGGGAGCTGAAGTCCACAAAACTTAAAATTGCCAAGTGTAGAGACCCCTGCTCTAGATCTCCAGATGATAACAAGTCAAGGAATACAATTCTACAAGTTCACATGCCACAATTATTCCTAAATTGCTTACATTTGGCAATTGCTTAGATTTGGTTGCAGCACAGTTAGACTACTGCCTTGTATTCTCAATAGGGCTCCCTTCAAGAATATCTGAATATTTCAACTGGTGCAAAATACAGCAGTTTGGCTGCTAAGTAGTGCAAAACACTACTTTTTTTATTCTTTCTATAAGCTATTCTTTCTAATTATAAAAACTATAAGTCAAAAATCATTTTCTTTTTCACACAAAAGCATATGGCTTTTGCTTGAATCTTTACCAGGTATAGGTAATAGGAACAGGAATGTATAGGAATACACTATCATATTAATTTCCAAAAGTTTCCAGCAGATTTTGTAATCGTTGCATAGATAAGATACTATATTTTTAATGGAACACACTCCATTAGGCATTTCACTTCCCTCTCTCCACCTTCTCTCTTAGAGCTTTTGGGCTGGCTGCTTGTGGTTTTAACTGTGAATTATATACTTTAATCCCATTTTAATTATTACATGCTATTTGTTGCGGGCCTTGAACAGCCCGCAAAAAAGAATATAATTTGAAATAGAAAGGGTTTTTTTTCTCTGTATCTTCTTACCTTCAGAAACAAACCTGCGTGTATTTCTGTTGACCTCATGACCACTAACTACTCACCTAACGCATCATTAATTTATGTGACTGCACTGCATTTGCCAGACAGTTCTGGTACCCTTCTTCTGCTGGTAGGTAGGCACCATTCAAATTCAGATTCAATTTGATCCAGATGTAAACTCTGCAAAGGTTTTTTTTTTTCCTGTTTGAAGATCTGAAACAGGAATATATTTGTGCTGGAGGACAGAGAAAGGTCTCCTTTGAATTTATAGTTACATACATGGCGTCATATGAAAACTGTTTAATGCAGTGGTGACAACAATCTGGCCCTAAGCAAAGTATTCTGTTGGCTATTGGGATGTTTTTCTTTGCTTGGGGGTGGGGGTGCTATTACATAGCAGGACTAATACAGCACAGCCCATAGCCACATAGTTGAACTGTCTGCATGCCCAAATGCAAGATAAAGAATTGTGAGTGCAGGCACAAGGCCATGATGACAACAGATAGGAATCTCAGGGTCCAGAAGAAGATCATGTACAACATGGCCATCACTTTTCTGTACACTGTGATAAGCACACAGTCTTGTGCCCAGTACTGATAGAAGAGGATGACTTTGATTGTCATGTTTATACAAAGAGATAAGGAGAATTGTGACTATTATCATTAGCTAAGAGGTAGACTATGCTGACAAGCCACATAATTTATCCTTGTTTGGAACAGCTGGTTTCACCAACAAATGTTTAAAAAATGAATGTTTATGTTCCTTTCCATTAAACAACAATATTTTCCTATAAAAAGGAAAAATGGGAACAGAGACATATGTCATAAATACCTCTCCAACAAGAAATTGGCCCAATACAGTGTAATTCAACTTTCATCTCCAACCACAGTGAACAGAGAAGCAATAAAACAGTCGAATATAAATGTCCAGTGAGTGGATCCAGCATTAATAGAACCATGTTATTTAACACTACTTTAAAAAAAAAAAGTACCGCGGTTTAATTCCACTTCCAACTAACTGTGGGGAAAAAAACCCATACGTTACTAACAGGCACTAATGTGAAAGTAATCAGAATTGTTAGAAATCATGATGAGCTGTCAGGAGATCTTGCTCCCTGGGAATTCTCCAGCTCAGTAACGGTAGATGAATTTCTCCGAAGAAGACAGCACATTCACCATTTCTAATTCCCTGCAAGGTAAGCTTTACAGATCTTGAGAAACCAACAGGAAACCTTGGGAGTCAAGTCACTGTAGAAAGGGTTGCTTGCACTTGGGAAAATGTCCTTTGTACGCAATGGGACTGTTTCCTTGTTCTATGTACAAACATCTAAAATAACAGGAACCAAGGCTGATGTTTTCACCTCTTGTCCCTCACCCTCAGGAAGCTACTGTGAGAATTGAAATCTAGCTGGAGGCAGAAAAGCACAAAGGCAGCATCAGCAATTACTAAGTGCTGCTGCCACCATTGCCATCACCACCCCCAAAAGTATGACAAATAGTCATGGGCAAGAACACAAAACTGCCGGAGGAACCACATAAAGGCTCCATCTATCTCCTTCTGTCCTCTAAGGCTACACTGTAATGATTTAAGTGCAGAAAGGAAGCCTTCCTAGAAAAAGCAGCCTTAATTACGTAGGTTCAGCATGACTCCATAGGTGCTGGGCAGCACAGAATGCTGTGCATTCCAAGCCCGAATTCTATTCCCTAGGAATCTCAGCCTACATTACGATTCCCAAAAAAGGCAAATTTCTGGCTTTGATAATATCTGAGGAAAAACTCTGAAAATATGCAAGGGTGTCTGCTAAAGGTTATGAAATCAAAAGGCAGCCAGAATTCCAGCAATCAAGGTTGGTGTGCCTGTTCTCGGCAAACATAGCCCCTATTCTTCATCCTGGTTTCTAAGCTTTTCCTGAAACCCTCCATCTAATATTTAAGCTCTACCTGAACCCATTTCATTTTTCATGTAACAAAAATGCATTTGTAACGTGCATCCTAATGAACTATTCCAGCAACGAACACAGCTAAATAATTTACAGTGACAAATAATTGCCACAGCTATTAATTCTTGTAGAAGATGCCTCCCCTTGCCCACAATCTCTTTCTATCTACACAGGAATTTAGACATCAATCTCTGTTGTTGGGAAGAATCTGGAATCCTCTCATACACCTCCAGCACCATCTCTCATTAGTAGTTCAACAAGCCTGTTAGCAAATCAGCATTTAACTAAAAGGAAATACCCAACGCTACATCAATAAGCTGAATAATATTTTACTGCAGGGTGCTTTTAAAAAAAAAAAAATTCATCGTGCCTTTATTTCTATAAATAGCTCAAAGTGGCAAACATATTTAATATTCCTTCTTCCCCGTTTTTTCTCCACAACAACAGCCCTGTGAGGTGGATAGGGTTGAGAGAGAGTGACTGGCCCAAAGTTAAGAGTCAGTTTTCATGCCTAAGGCATGACTAGGACTCATAGTTTCCTGGTTTCTAGCCTGCTGCCTTAACCACTAGACCAAACTGGCTCTTAATAAAGTTAATAAAGTGTGACTTGTTTATAATTTTAAATGATTAATCCACTGCATTCCTTTGTGTGCCTTATTAGAGAACAAAATAAATAAATGAAACTGACCCAGCCATGTCGCTAGAATCTCTCATTTTAAACTGGCCTGATCTGTGAACTCTATGACTTTTGTTTCAAAATGTTTCATTCCTGCCAAGCTGTAACTTGGCCTGCTTTGGAGTCCCAACTCTTTTTCGATAGATATGCTTTTATTTATTTTACTCAGGATGTCTGGTAAAACATTATTCGCACTTCAAGAGCTGTCATCTGAACTTGAGCCATTCCATTATAAATGGCATTGGGACGTTGATGTATTTGAAGCTTGCTGTTTACCCCAAATCAAGACTTGATGAAGTGTTTACAAGAAAAAGCAAGAAAAAAGGGCATATGTTTTATTTTTTCATCTTATGTTATTATTTCAGCTAATCTGCCAACATCCGTTATTAGGTCACTCTTCTGAGATTAAGCGTCAGGCAAAGATCTTTCTGGTTCAAGTAAACCTTGCTTAGCTACCAATTCTAACTTAATGTAAGCCCTCCTCAACAGCTAGTGATACTCCTGGAACAGAGGTGGGTTTCAGCAGGTTCTGACTAGTTTGGGAGAACCAGTAGCGGAAATTTTGAGTAGTTCAGAGAACCGGTAAATACCACCTCTGACTAGCCCCACCCCCATCTATTCTCTGCGCCCCGAGTCCCAGCTGATCGGGAGGAAATGGGGATTTTGCAGTAACCTTCCCCTGGAGTGGGGAAGGAATGGAGATTTTGCAGTATCCTTCCCCTGCCATGCCCATCAAGCCCTGACCACCAAGCCATGCCACACCCACCAAGCCACACCCACAGAACCGGTAGTAAAAAATTTGAATTCCACCATTGTCCTGGAAGGCAAAATACAGCAAGGCTGCTTTTCAAAGGCCAAACATGATGAGCTGAAGAAGATCTGTGACCAGTTCTATTGTCTCCCTGGTTATTAATAGAAAACAGTAACTAGTGTTATAGTTCAAGATCCAGAAGCTAAGTGAACGATTTTGTAACATCCAAAAGGAATTCTGCTCGGCCCAAGTCTTTTGCCTCTTTCAAAAAAAATAATAATAAGTGGAAATAATAATAAGAAACTTCAGGTCAGAAGGACTAATTACTGTCAGAATCATGCTTTGTTTTCTGGCCTTTTAAAATATACGATTGGGTTTTTTTTAACATATTTATCTTCCTCTATCAATAAGAATACAAAACAGAAAAAGGAACATCCAACATGTAACAATGAAAAAAAAAGAAAAAAAGAAAAAGGGAAAAGAAAAAAAAGCCCACATTTTTGTGGGTTGTTATATATCTTGTCCAGCGCCTTTGGTGTCCACGAAATAGCAAAACTGAGTGCTTCCTTTAAAAAAATATATCCCATTTGTTGTGCTCTCTTAAACCAGACACCAGCAAGTAGCTGCTCCCTACCACTCGCTGTTTGCATAAGATGAGGCATTTCATTCCTTTCAAGCTTTCTGTTGTTGGTTCCCAAGCCTTAAAAAGGCAAAGTTTTCCAAGTTCCTCCTTGGTACTTTCACAGGATGATACTGAACATTGGGTTGGACCCATCCGTGATTCCAATGTCTTCAGAAGAGTTCCCTAAACCTGCCACTTTGTCTTAAAACTGTTTCTCAAAATCCTCTCCTTGCAGAATCCTGCCTTCAAGATAGCCTATGCTTATACCCATGCAACAAATTATCTGGAGGAAATTATATTTATTGTAAAGAGCTGCTAAAGTATGACAGAACAGTGATATTTCCAAGAACTGCTAACATCAGAACAAAGCAAACATAGAAGCAGATAATAAGATAATACAGACCATCAGAGATCCAGTTATGCCTCTTTCTAAATAACAACAATAAATTAAATGAATTTTCTTTTTACAATCCTGTAATCCCATTATTTAGGGTGGAGTTGGAGTGACTGAATGGAGTTGAGCATTTACTGATTGGATGCCTTTCCTCACACCTACGCAGAGTTCACAGCAGATATTTTCTCTTTGCACCCTGATAAACATCTGCCGCTGCCTTGGATTGAACTCTCAACTTTCTGAGTGGGAGGCCAGTGTCTTCACCTCTAGGCCACCACACTATTCAAACATATATGAAGGACTCTACTGAGGCTGTATGATCATGTTTGGTGGAATTACTATTTGTTTTAGAAATATATGTAGGTATCACTTTTCTTTCAGACTAAAATATATTGGTTAAGTAAAACTGACTGGCATTTATACTCTTGTAGATTTAAGATCTGACCTACCCATAAAACAAGAGGTACTTCACATAAATATTTTCACAGGTGGTGGAAATGAAATCTTCCCTTATAGATGCTCTTCAGTCAATTTCCCAAGTTGTAGCAATGATGCTCCCAACCAGATACCCTAAATTTCTAAGAGGCGACTCTAGTAATCATTTAAATGACAACATTGTATCAACATATATCATGTACATCTTTATTATGTGAAAAATTGCCTCCTCTAATGGCTAAATACCAAACTTGTATAAAAGCAATTAATGTGTATATGTGGCCGTTTCCTTCCATAGCCCAACAGATGGATCTCATTCTCTGACAAGCTCTCATTGTCATATATATTGTACGTGCCTCATATAAAATTTCAAAATTATCCTTAGGAACCGAGTATAACTATCCTGAGTCCCATTGCAGTTAGGAAAAGGAAACAGAAGCTGATGTATTAATTAAATTAATTTGTGAAATATTATCTATTCTCTGTTATTTCTACTACCCTTGTGCATCCCTACAAATCTCTAATCCTTTAAACAGTTCTCTAGGTAAACACTGAAAACATCCCACCACTGATCTTCAGAACAATAGCCTCCCCCCTCCCATTCAACACAAGCTTTAGGGAGTTTTCTTTCTAACATTGTCTTCCAGTTACCCATCTATCTTCCTCCTTATACAAATAGCTCCCCACCCATCCTCTTTCTTGTAGACAGAAAACTATTTCCATTTAATGTCAAATGGAAGCGAAAGTACAGTATTAAAATATATATATTTGTAAATAACCACTTGCCTGTTCCGGGAATTATCTGAAGACAACTAGCCTGGGAATCTTCACTTCCCATTGATCCCCATGTCCATTTTAGGCCATTAATGACTCGCATGGATATGTATGTCAGAAAGAGTCCTAGCAAACATTTCAGGAGGCTAGCAACTTCTGTGGGCTGCTTTTCAAGATTGCTTAAATGTTATGGAATGTTCACTGCCCATTTCAACATCTAAGATCACAAGCCTGCATTAGTCTCTAGAGGCTTAGAAAGTTAACTCCCATATACCACTTTCTGCAGAATTTCAAAACACAACATATGCTAGCAAAGTAGCTGGATATTTCTTTTACAATCCTCCCCCCTCCCCAAGTTATTTTTATCACCAGCCAGATTCTAAAAAAAAAATAAAAACGTTAACAGTGCAGGTACAGGATTATTTATATCTTAGCAACCACTACATGTAATGGAAAATAGGTGATCTTTACAAAGGGAAAACACGCAAACCTTTTACAATTAGAATGGATCTGAACATTCAGAAGTAATGTTTCGACACACTCACCCCAAACACCTGTGAGTTTTAATTTTTGGAAGAAAAGGTTGAAAAAGATGACAAAGGCCCTTGTAGAGGTTTAGCCTACTTAATATGCTAATTAAAATTCTGTTGCTCCAACTCTCCCAGCTAAGCAGGTCCAGAATTTGTTATGTCTGTCTTTCCAGATAAATGATTTACCAGGTCTGACTTATCTCAAGCACTATAACTACCAGGTGACATTTGAAAGAGGCAAGAAGGGGGAAGTCTTAGTTTCAAACACTTGCCTTACCTGACGACTTCACTTCCCCGGCTGAACCCTATTTTCCTTTAACAGAAGCAATGGCCAGAAATCAACATGCTGAAATATTGTATGAAGCTAGGAAATTGGACTCAGTTTCCTCCGCTTATTTTGGGTCAGGAGACAGCCTCAGGGGATGTTATTTATATCTTCAATGAAGAAAGCTTTACATATCTTTCCTTTACTCACTCAAATACGCATGCTCAGTGAAAAATCTCAGACTAAAGAAAAAGAACTTGAGTAAAAGGCCAATGCAATGTCTTTTCCACCAGCAGCATGTTTTCCCATTCTTTGTATTGTATGTAATTGATCTTGAGTAAGTTCCAACCACTTTCTATTGTATCTTTTATATTTTCCACATTCTTAACTCAGCTGGTATAGGCCAATAGAAGAAGTTCATACAACAATAACTATTTCTAGAGGAATCAAGACCCGTTATACAAATAAAGCGAATTTTCCAGAACCCAGAATTCTTATCCCCAAGTTTTTCCAAAACATGCAAACTTATTTGAATATCCATTGTTCACAATGTACCTTCACAAAATATAGCCTTGGTTTATCCCCTTAATTTCTGATGTCTAACCAAACCTTCTCTCCTACTTTCTCTATACAGGTAATCCTCGACTTATGACCACAATTGAGCCCAAAATCTCTGTTGCTAAGTGAAGCATTTGTTAAGTGAATTTTGCCCCATTTAGTGACCTTTCTTGCCACAGTTGTTAAGTGAATCACTACAGTTGTTAAGTAACATGATTGCTAAGTAAATCTGGCTTCTTCCCTATGGACTTTGATTGTCAGAAGGTTGCAAAAGGTTATTTATATGACCCCAGGATACTGTAACCATCATAAATATGAGTCAGTTGCCAAGTGTCTGAATTTTGATCAGTGACCATGGGGATGCTGCAATGGTCCTAAGTGTGCAAAATGGTCATAGGTGCCTTTTTCCAGTATTGTTGTAACTTTGAACAGTCACTAAACAAAATGTTATAAGTCTAGGACTACCTGTATTGTCCTCTGAAGATCAGAAGATTTGGATTATAAACCTCTTGGATTTGCTACATTTTTTATGGGTAAGGCAGGTCTGTCTTGCTTATTGCACCCACGAACTCTGATAGTACAAAAACGGCACCAAACTTGTGGTTTTTAGTGTTCTTTGAAACGTTCAGCTCCTTGCGCTTTCATTATATTAGGAATCCTTAAATGAACTATCTTTTATTGTCTTCTGAAAATGTGTATAGCTCTCAGGCAAACTGAGAGCCCTCTCTGGTAACATATAACAAATAAATATGTCTGTCCTATAATGAAAAATTAAATCGCAGCAATGTGTCTTTTTTTTTGGCAATGCACAGAAACTATGCCAAAGACCACATCCCAGTCAGCTTCCTGATGATGCCAGGTTCAGCAACTTAGCTGGAGCATATTCCTATTTTCTTGTTTCCTCTGTTCTAGGCTGCAAAATGTTTTGGATCTATATACCGTACTGGAAATTCACGCAAGGGATCATGTCCAATCCACTCAAATCCTGTCCAATAATTTGACATAGATTTGCCAATACTTTCACTAGTGCCAGCCAGTGTGGTTTTTAACCATCAAGTTCCCACCCTAGTTGTGTAATAAAATAAACAGCGTGACCCTAGGCAATGAATGGCCCATGCAGATGGAATATACCGCATGCATTCTCCCCTGAGGATAGCAGTGCATTTTTCCCACCTCATAAACTTAACATAGCACACAGTTCCAAATGAGAGATTCACATTCTTAGTCATAAGCTGTCATAGACAACGGTATCAAGGGCAGCAGCTGCATCAAGACAACTCCTTATGGGAAAAAAGAACCAAAGAAAGAGGCTAAAAGCCACTAAAGTCAAACAACACATAAACTTCCTAACAGCCAGAAACATAATGTCAATATTTCTAATAGCCTTTGAGTGGTGATTTTAATATGGAGAATGCCCTGTTTTGCAAGTATGAAATTCAGTCATGGTTCAGCTTGCAAATCAGAACAGTTCTGTCTCAGTGTGAACAAGACCGATCATTTCTATTTGCCCCTTCCTGCTTTAAGAGTGGCTAACTGACCCTCAAAAACAACCTGTTATTTATTTATCCTAAGATTTGAACTGAAAATGTTGGCTTGTTTGCCTTCTAACAAACCAGAGTTGGAAGGTATACTTGTTGGTATGTAGGTATGTACATACAAGGCATGTAGCTTGCTGTCAGCTGAATAGTAAGTGATTCCATGTTAGCCACTCTCAATGGCAGAAGGAACAAACCAAAGGGGGAAAAATAAGCAATATAAATCACTTTAAAGTTTGTTTATAAGCTCAAGTCTTAAGAATTCTGTATCACTGTCATGTTTATGCATCACAATATTGACTAGAATGCTATATTTTATAAAACAAATCTGTGACAAGATGAGATGACCTGATTCAGACAGGGTTATGAAGCTTGAAGGGTGGGATACCTACCAAAACTATGCAATGTGCCACACCTAGAAGCTAACTGCCTACAGTAATTAAGACACCTGAGAATAGTCTTTTGTCTTTTGTCTTTTGGTGAAAGAATATAAAGTATATAAAAGGGCAAGTCTCTTAAACAATGGAGGTGGTTACTGGCTGTTATTGGATACTGCAGGTGTTGTGTATCTGCCATGTGGACTGGAGTTGCAGTGTGAATCCAAGCAGTTAGAGGAGGAATTTTCAGCTGAGAACTAAGCAGGGCGCAAGCAGGACCACAAAGAAAGATCTGCAGAGCTGACTGGCTGGTAGAAAATATTTTTCTATCTTCCTTCTGCAGACTAAAATTTTGGCCCCAGAAGTGAAAGCACTGAAGCTTTTAACAGAGTGAGCATATCAAAGTACAGGTAGTCCTCGACTTACGACCACCACTGAGACCAAAATTTATGTTGCTAAGTGAGAAATTCGTTAATTGAGTTTTGCCCTATTTTATTTGTTAAGTGAATCACTGCAATCACTCTTTTTTCAGTGCCATTGCAACTTTGGTCACTAAACAAATGGTTGTTAAATTGAAGGGTATCTATTTATGTTACAAGGCTTACAGCATGAGTTGTTTAAATTAGTAACAAGGTTGTTAAGTGAATCTGGCTTTCCACACTGACTTTGCTTGACAGAAGGTCACAAAAGGAGATCACAGAACCCCGAGACACTGCAACTGTCATAAATATGAACCAGTTGTCAAACATTTGAATGCAAATCACATGACCATGGGGGGGAGAATGCTGCAATGGTCATAAACATGAAAAATGGTCATAAGTCACTTTTTTCAGTGCTGTTGCAACTAAGAACGGTCACTAAATGAACTGATGTACGTTGAGGACTACCTGTATTAGGAAGAAGCCCTTTGGATCTCACACAAGCCAAGTACCTCTCTGCTATTTATAAAAAACAAACTTGAATGACTAATAGATAATCTGGACCTCACCAAAATTGAGAAATTTGCATTGCTAAGCAAGGCGGTTGTTAAGTGAGCCATGCCCAACTTTATAACCTTTTCCCGAAGGTTGCTAAGCAAATCACTGTGGCTGTTATGTGGATCATGCAATCGTCAAGGGAATCCAGTTTCCCCCATTTCTTTATTCATCAGGAGGTGGCTGGGAAGCCTGCAAATGGCGATCACATGACTTGGAATCCTGCAACTGTTGTAAATATATATTGGTTGTCAATGCCCATATTTTGATCACATGACTGTGAGGATGCGACACCCAATTGTAAGTCTCTTTTTCCAGTGCCATTGCAACTTTGAGTTGTCACTAAACGAATGGTTGTAAGTTGAAGACCATCTGTATTTATTTTACTAGGCTTACATCATGAGTTCCTTACAGACCTCCAAAATATTAGTAAGATTAAATACTAAAACACAACAATGTAACCTTCCAGTCACTGAGGAACAACTATCCAATCAATGTAAACACACATATGATTTTCATACCCAAAAAGCCCACTGAGACAACCAAGTCTTGATGGGTTTAGAAAAAATAAACAGAGTGTATGTCTGTCTAATATCAGGAAGAGTATTGTAACAAAGAAGTTATGACCCTGGGATTCTTATGACTGATATTTCAAAAGAATAGGGACCTGGAAGGGGTCTTCTCTTCCAGATCTCAAACGATGAGTAGAGAAGACTACCTCACATATATTCTGCTCCTGAACTATGAAGGGTTTTCAAAGGGACAACCAGCATCTTGAAACAAACTGGTAATCTGCACAGCTCCCAAAACAAAGGTGCTACTTGAGCAAATGCTCTTTGTACCCTATGACTATCATTAAGTGTTGTACCTTATGATTCTTGATGAACGTATCTTTTCTTTTATGACCACTGAAAGTTTATATACTCATAACTGCTTCTGAACTAGTTGAAATTTCTCAGTGGTCTTCAAAGGGAAGCCCCATATAGTGCAAATTGTAGTAATTTAAACAGGAGACCATGGTATAAGCATAGTGTGAAGAACTTCCTAATCCAGAAAAGGATACAAATGGGTACACACACAAGGTGAATTTCTACAAAGGCCCTCCTGACCACAATTGCCATGTACTCTTCAAACGTGAGCTGTGAGTCCAGGACAACCCACCATTTATGAAGTAGGTCTACACAGAGAAGCATCCAAAGCCAAAGGTGAAATATCTGTCAGCCCCACTAGGTTAAACAGATCAAGAAATCATTCCACAGGAAAGAAAGAAAAAATATTGAAATTGGGCTATAATAATAGTATTTTGCAAATCTATGCTGTACTTCCTCCTCCTTCAGTGAATTAGGGAGGTATCTGCTGAGTTGCTTCCAAATGCTATCATGTCCTGCACTTACAAAATGCTTCAGCCTCTTTTGCCTATGAAAGGTTCCACTTCATCTCCCTCAATGTCATCTTGGTATTCACTTATCTTCGCTACCAGTTCGCTCACACGCACCACCTCCACACATGCACAGGACCTTCCGTGCATGTGCAGAGCGTCAAAAATGGCATGTGATTACGTCCAGGCAGGTGGGCAGAGTCTCCCGCCGCCGCCGCTACAGGTTCACCTGAACCAGATAGAACCGGCTGAACACCACCACTGTTCCTTACTCTGTTTAATATGTCTGGAATCAAATGGTTTCTGAACCCAAACCAGAGATGGGTTTCAGCAGGTTCTGACCAGTTCTTCAGAACCAGTAACGGAAATTTTGAGTAGTTTGGAGAACTGGTAGTAAAAATCCTGACTGGCCCCGCCCCCAACTATTCTCTGCCTCCTAAGTCCCACTTGTTCAGGAGGAAATGGGGATTTTGTAGTAATCTTCCCCTGGAGTGGGGTGGGAATAGAGATTTTACAGTATCCTTCCCCTGCCACTCCCACCAAGCCACGCCCACCAAGCCATGCCATTCCCACCAAGCCACACCCACAGAACCAGTAGTAAAAAAATTTGAAACCCAACACTGACCCAAACTCACTCTGCTTTATTAGGATTCAGGCTAAGCCTGTTCATTCCTATGTAGACACTTATAGCCTTTAGACATTGGAACAGAACCTAAATTTTTTTTATTTATTTATTTAATTTATTTTATTTTAATTTATATGCCACCTTTCTCTGGAGACTCAGGGCAGCTTTCAATGCGTTAAGCAATAGCCTTCATACTTTTGTATATTTTATACAAAGTCAGCTTATTGCCCCCACAAACTGGGTCC
>JANHZT010003309.1:169637-180012 GCA_032468215.1 Stegonotus admiraltiensis | reverse complement strand
ATGTAAGACACGGTCTTATTTTTGGGGAAACACAGTAGTCCTCAATTTAGCCCAAATGTCCATTGTTAATTGAGTTTTGCCCCATTTTATGACCTTTGTTGCCACACTTAAGTGAGTCATTGCAGTTGTTAAATTAGTAGTAAACTTGTCAAGTGAACCTGGTTTCCCCATTAACTTTGCTTGTCAGTAGGTTGCAAAAGGTGATCTCATGACCACGGGACACTGCAACCATCATAAATACATGCCAGTTGCCAAGCATCTGAATTTTGATCATGTGACTATGTGGATGCTGCCATGGTCATAAGTGTGAAAAATGGCCATCGGTAATTTTTTCAGTACCATCGTAACTTTTGACTGGTCACTAAATGAATGGTTGTAAGTTGAGAACTCCCTGTATTATTGCTTATGACCGGTTCTGGAGAACCGGTAGCAGAAATTTTGAGTAGTTCAGAGAACCGGTAAATACCACCTCTGGCTGGCCCCAGAGACGGGGGGGGGAATGGAGATCTTGCAATATCCTTCCCCCAGGGGTGGGGAGGGAATGGAGATTTTGCAATATTCTTTCCCTGCCATGCCCACCAAGCCACGCCCACCAAGCCACACAACACCCACCAAGCCACGCCCACAGAACCGGTAGTAAAAAAAGTTGAATTTCACTGGTTATGATGCTGAAATACTTAAGTTCTGAAGGGCATTAGGTTGCCTATACCTGGACTTAAAGTTCATGGAGAACTTACAAAAACTAATCTCTCCAAATCCCAGGCTGTGTTGGGGGTACTCTGAGCAGGGTATTTCATCTGAACAAAAGTATCCACCTTGAGACTGAAAGTGCAGGATTCTTCTCTGAAAACTCATTTGTTCTGCAATGTGGCCAGAATTCCTGCATAAGATGTTCAGTCATTAAACTTTTTTTTTCTTTTTAGCATATTATTCTGGGCATTATTTTGCCTCCAGCCTGTTGATTTCTACAATCTCTAGCCAATCATTAACTGCTTCTAACTAGCCTCTGTTGTTGTTTTTTTCCTTCCCCCCTGAAAACTAATGCATCCCTTATCCAGGCTTGCAAGAACTGTTTCCTTTTTCAAAGAACAGTTGAAACCTAAATACATCTGTGCTGAAGTTTTACCCTAAAGTGCAAAACCAAGCCAGATGTTTTATTGCATTCTTCTGACTCTTAAGGAGTGGCATATGAGGGGAGCTGGGGTGGGGGAGAGAGAAAGAGAGAATCAGAGCAACTAAACTCGAGAAAGTTTTCTGCCCTGTTGTGGAATTGAAAACTCTTCTGTTTCATGCTCCAAGTGACTTCAGAATCCTTGAATTTGTGATATCAACCGCCCTCGATGGCAGCCAAAATTGAAAAGAGTAATTCTACCCAGGGACATCCCAATCTGAAGAGTGGGAAAACTTACTCTGTATCTACATAACTCAGAGTTGTACTCAAAATGAGTTTTTAGCAAACCAGGCAGGGAGTGTTTTACAAGTTGGTTACAAACATATATTGAGTAGCAGCTGTCTGTAACCCGATTCATGAAAAAAATGTAATAAAATCTGAAAAGTTATACAACCTGTTATTTCAAAACATAGCTGATATGAATAATTCACAGGCTCTGTGCATTTTACAGATCTGTATTTCAAAACGTGACAGATAACCACAACTTGTTACAACTTCTACAACAAAAAACCCACCATCCCCCTATCAATTATCTGTGTCCCACTGATTCTGCCACCAATGTTTCCTAATTAGGCATGCTACTTTAGCACACCTATGTTGGGGGGGAAATGAACAATCCTAAGAATTTTTGCAACTCTGTTTTTATTGCAACATAAACAATCTTAATAAGTAAAGTGTATTCATGTTTCCTTGTTTTAAAAACTATGATAAATTAAAATTTCAACTTTGCTCTGTAAGTTTGGTCTCATTTTTAAGCACTCTGGAAAAAAATAAGAATTCCTACCAACAAAGAAGAAACATTGCATCGAATTCTACCTCTGATACTCTCTTCTTATTGCTTGCTGCCAAGCCTAATATATCCTTGCAAGTAATCTGCTACCATTCTTTGTCTTCACCTAATTAAAAAAAATACACGTAGAGGTGTAGAGCTTAAGTGAAAGTACTCAACTCCTAATTTCTCCTCTTCACCTTCTTATTGCAGCTGTCGTTAAAACTGAGATTACCCAATCCTGGCATTCCTTTATTCCGAATAACGGTGATGCTATCAGTTGAGTATACAGAAAGATAGATCATCATTTCTAAATGCCAAGGAAGAGATATGCTGCTCCAGCAGAAAGTTACACAAATATACAACACTGAAAATAGATTTAGGGAACAGAAACAGAGGAACAGAACATAATCTTTCGGCTAAACAGTTACTCCCGTGGGGCATGACTATTTTCCCAACCATTCAACAGGCAAAATTCAACTTAGTAGTAGCTGACTCTTCCCCAACACACAAACATCAATGCCAATTTAAACTCGCCTCCACAATCCAAGAAATTTAACCTGGCTTCCACAATCCAAACTTTCTCAGAAACTTTACTACTTCCTTAGAATGTTCCATTACCTTCAGAACCTCTCACCATTCATAACGTATTTACCCCCAATTCCAGCCACCCTAGGTATTCAGTTTTTTTAAGGCCAGGAACCAAAGATCTCAGACAAGTACATATCTTCTTTCCAAAAGCAACTCCCCAAACCCTTTATTGCTACTTTCCCCAATTTCTTTAGACAATCAGGAAAAAGAATTGACAGAAGAACAATACCTGGTTCATTACACTTCCAAAATCCATCCTTCTGGGCTGTTTTATTTAAATATTGTCACCTCCAAGATGGTGACTACCTCCAAGGGGACAGGAAACGGTGGGTCTCACCTTAGTTAAGCTTCTCCCTCCTTAGTGATGAGCAAAAGCTAGCCATCGCTTGTGCAAAAGTTAACCCGAGCAGATGGTGTTAGTCAAAGCTGGCAGAAGTAAAAGACGTTACACAGTATTCGATTGAAAATGGAGAGAAGCCAGGGACTTGGATTCAGACATTGGTGAAAGGGCAGCAGAGCTGTTTGCCCGAGGCTTTCGGGGGTGGTGAGCTTGGGAGAGCAGTGTGCAGTGATTAAGCAGAAAGGAAAAAGCTTTCAGAACAGTCTCAAAAGGGATTTTCCTTTCCAATCTCCACCTTATTAGCACAGCCTCTTCCCACCCACCCCCCTCCATGCATCGCTGTCCAAGTACAACATCACACACGCCCAAAAACAACACCACTGGCTGCGCGGGGCTCTCTCTCTCTCTCTCTCTTTTTTTTTTTTCCTCCTTCAGCTTTAAAGGGCATGGCATCCATAAACCAGCCTGTAGGAAGAATCGGGGTGGGAGTCAAAGGAGAAGGTAACCAGAATAGCTTGAAGGGGGAGTGAAATAAAACATTGCAAAAGTTCTACATGAACTGGCTGCCTGTCTGAGCCTTATCAGGCTCTCCAGATGTACGGCTGGAAAGCCTGGCATGGCAGACGTGCCACGGTGATGGAAGAGAGGTTCTACCAGCCCTGACAGGACTGTGAGACCCTTGGCCAGTAACCACCCATGCTCCCTTCCAGAAAATCACAAAACTCAAATGGGTCTGCACTGTGCAGGTGTTCCCACAAAGCCGGAGATAAGTTCTGAGGAGCCAAAATGGACTGATTTGCTTTTGATTACAGATATAATTACTCATATATTGAAGGTGTTAATTTTCCTGCCAACGGATTTAGCCTGAACACTTTTTCCCCTTATATTATCTGCTCAACGACCTACCTACCTATTATGCAAGGGTTTTCTATTTTCTCTTTTTTGTATATACTGACCACCATAGAAATCGCCTCTAATTTTTGAATAACAACCGATTGTGTCTACACATTGCACATTCTGATCTAATGAAAACAAACAATTCACTTTTAATATATATAATATGGACATATTGGTCATAAAAGATCCCAAGTTTAACTTATCAACATATTTTTTCATAACTACTCCATGAAAAGAGAACATTATGGAAACACACACACACATCTGGCAATTCTTGTCAGATTGCACACAGAAAAATTGAGAAAGCCACAATGTCCTCCTCCTTAAAGTATAATTCGCAAGATATGATATTTGGTATTCCTTGACCACCTGGTAAAATTAAGAATGTCTGAGTTATTAATTATTATTAATACAATGAAGATTAGATGCTTAAAGTTTAGGGAAGTCTGAGAGAGTGGGGATAGAAAAGGACAGTGCTCAAGGGCAAAGTTCTTGTTACACACCAAAGCTTTATATTTTTAACATAATTTTTTCATTGCCTGCAAATATATCCCCAGCACAGATTTATCCTTTATACTCTTTTATGAAAAAGGACCTTTAACTACTGATCCTACAGAAGGCCATGGCTGCAATTAAAAATGTTTGACAAGGAATAATACCCTGTTTGCTTGTTTTAAGGTGTCACCTTGAAATCTTCCAGGAAAAAAATCAGTATCAGATTCCATTGTGTTACATAAGTCACATAATTTATGCAATGATATCCCCATGCAAGCAATGTCACTTAAATATTACTGAGTTTCTACCAGATATCTATGCCACTGTAATTTGAAGGAACCCCTTTGGAACAGATGCTAGCATATTGTACAATGAGTGAAGTCCTTGGTGTTCTCCAGGTTTAGTTGTTATCATGCTATATAGTTGGGCAATGAAATGTCTGCAAGCAAATAACCCAGCTAAGAGAGCACCAAGGATTCCACACTCCAACCTATTTAATATTTTTAATATGGTTTTAATTTTTGTATTATATGTATTTATTTGGCTGTTCATCGCCCTGAGTTCTGCTGGGAGAAGGGCGGTATACAAATTTAAATAATAAGCAAATAAATAAACCCTGAGCTACAAATATTCTCTTCTATTGATATTATAATGAGTATCAGGAAGAATCCATGGAGCTTCTTTAAATTTGCTCATGTATCTGGGCAGCAAAACCTCTTTAAGTCAGAGATGGGAAGCTATGGCCCCTTTATGATTTGTGGACTTCAACTCCCCGAATTCCGGAGCCAGCCATGTTAGCTCAAGAATTCTGGGAGTTGAAGTCCACAAGTCATAAAGAGGTCATAGCTCCCCACCCCTGCTTTAAGTGTACTTCAATAAAATGAAAATAAATAAAAATGGCCCTTCCTTCATTAATTTGCTTATTCATTTGCCTAGTTTTTAATTCCATCAGCTGAAGGGGAATCACTCAGCATGCATTGTGTCACCCCTTCCACACAAAATGCATGCATTGCATACCCCTCCCTGGCTAAAAGCCTCCTTCACAAAACAGATCCAGCCTTGATGAGTCAAGCTTTCCGGGTGCCTCCCCCTCTTCTCATCCCTAGGACAGACTTTCTGCACATCTGGATCCACTTGTGGCTTAAACATTAGGGGCACTCAGAGATGACTGCCTATAAAAGCTTGAGCAACCAACTGTTTCAAAGAAGGAAGATTTCTTTAGATTTTTAAAAAGTTACTTAGTCAGGAAAGAATTTCTGCTGTCCCTGAGCTTCCTCATGAGAGGCTACAGTAGACTGCAGCTCCATTGTAAAGCCTTGAAAATGGCATTCCCATGCAAAATGTTTAATCATGGTAGAATCATTTAGAAAAGGACAGTTAACATACCAGGATAGTTTGAATGGAGAAAGCCAAAGATGAAGAAAACTGAATACCTCATATAGTGCCTTTTTTCCTGGCTTTAATTATTATATTAATATTCACAAATCTCACTATCTTATGCAGTGGTACCTTGGAACATATTGGTAATTGGTCCTGGAAGGCGCGATGAGTACCAAAAATGTTGAGTACTAAATTTTTCCCATAAGGAAAGCCGCTGACACCGACAAGTTCTAGCTCCTGCTTCAAGTACCAAACAAACGATGAGTACTGGGGCAAAATTTTCATGTCAAAATTCATTGAGTACCAAACTTAATGAGTTTCAAAACAGTTGAGTACCAAAGTACTACTGTAACGTACTTCTCTACAATCTTTGTGTTTGGTTTGCTTTGCCTGTTTTTCCAAAGGCCATCACTCCATTTCACTTTTATTCTGAGCCATGGTTGAGATGAAAGATCTTCCAAGAGTCTAACTATTGATTTTTTGTTTGTTTGTTTGTTTTTTGCTTTGATTTATATGCCGCCCTTCTCCGGAGACTCAGGGCGACTTACAATGCGTTAAGCAATAGTCTTCATACTTCTGTATATTTATACAAAGTCAGCTTATTGCCCCCACAATCTGGGTCCTCAATAGTTCAATTTGAACTATTGATACATGTGCAAACATGTACATGTTGGATTTGCGTCTGAAGACATATCTTTGTCTGCAGCCTTCAATGTGATGCTCACGCATTAGATCAGTGATGGTTAACCTTTTTGGTGCCAAGTGCCCAAAGTGTGCACGTGAATGGACCCCCAAAATGCAATGCGAGCACACACACACACACACACACATGCACTCCAGCCCCCCTGGCATGCGCCCCAGGCCCCTGTTTTGACTTCCAGGTTGGTGCAGGAGGCTTTCCAGGCCCAAAATGGGTGCGGGGGGCTCACACAGTGCCCCTGCACCCCGTTTTGGCTCCCAGGTTGGTGCAGGAGGCCTTCCAGGCCCAAAATGGGGTGCGGGGTCCACGTGCACATGAACCCCCCAAATACAATGCAAGCATCCCCCATGCATGTGCCCTGCCCTTTCGCACATGCGCAGCAGAAACCCAAAGACTAGCTGGCCAGTGGGAGGTTGCACGTACATGCATGGTGGAGCTGGGCTGGGGCGACGACTGGCTTGCCAGGCGACATGGCTCCACGTGCCACTTTGGGTACACGTGCCTTAGGTTCGCCATCACAGCATTAGAAGAAGGCAAAACATCTCCTGGCCAGCTATACTGTTTAAAGTGTCCTAAACCATTTTGGGCAAGGATGGGCCGGAAGACCTAGTCTGTGAAATTTGTGATTGTTGGGACAGGTATTTTATGGACAAAATCGCTTGTATTCATTCCAAATTGACAGCTAAATGGAGAGAATCTTCTGAGATGAGAGAGGTGGTGTCTTGCATTATCTGGGAAGCTTTTGAGAACTAACACTGGACTGAGACTAAATTGTATACAAATTGGCCATTAAATTGTTGAAATACATTCCTTCTCCTCATGCCCCCTCAAAAAAAGAAGTTTAAAACCATCACACAATTATCACATCCTAGATACCATGGTTCCTTTGGCAAAGACATTGTTTTTCTTTTTCCTAAATCATATGTATTATATCCCTTTTTCATATCCATTTCTCTTTTTACATCTATTACATCCCTTTGTGCATCGATTTCCATCCCCATTTCTGCATCTTTTTCTTTTCTATACAAATGTCTCATATTGTTCTTTTCAACTCTTGACCCTGAGATTTTTCTGACTTCATGGCTTTTTAATCTTTTGTGATAGTTACTTCCTTTCTGGATGGTGCAACTTCATCGCTCACCTCTGCATTTTCATGCTTGGTTATTTTGCTCAATTATGGCATCATTTTTCCTCACTCAGCCTTGACTTTCTCCAAATGTTTATTGGCTCTGTGTTTGTACTTTTTCTGCAGAATATCTCTGGCATAAAATCTGGTTTGCTTAGAATTACATTTTATTAAATATCACCGTATACACTATTCTCATAGGTCACCGGGTTCTTTCTGATCAAACTGAAACAGTTTCATTTGTAATCACTCCTTACTACCAATGCAATTTTTCTATTTTATTTTCAGTCTGTTATACATCTATTCACATCCTCTTTTCTGCATTTTTTACTTTTCTATAGAGATGTCTCATCTATCAGTATGAGGCCCTCTTGTCTTTATTCTTAATATTCTCAAATTCTTGAGAAGAATATTGTTCTTAATATTCTCATATTCTTAATATTCTCAAATATTCTCACTGACAGATGGGGTCCATTATCTGTCAGTTTAATCTTCAATTTATAACAGAATAACAGAGTTAGAAGGGACCTTGGACATCTTCTCGTCCAACCTCCTACTCAAGCAGGATCGTGCTATTGGTTTTTTCCTCCTGTGACTCTCCTTTCATTGTAGTTTCTCCCTTTCCCTAAAATACCCCATATTCATGTTACCGATGTTTAAATTAAAAATTAAATTAAAATGTTAACAGTGCAAGAGATTTTCAAATATAAACCCTTTCACAGTTGATATGTAAACTTCTATTTCTGTATAGAGTCTACAACATCTGTTCCACAGGCAACAACTGTTTTGCAAATGGCCAGTATCTTTACTGAATGATCATTGTCAATACTTGCTTCTCATTCTCAGTGAACTCTAATTTTTCTATCAGCTGCCTCAGCCAAGATGGGGAAATGTACATCGTTTTCGTCTCTCAGTACAATACTCCAAATACTGGATGAAGCAGAATCTTATAAATCATAATAAGTATATTAGTTTTTGAAGTATCCAATAAGTTCTTTACTTTTTGACATAGATAGATAGATAGATAGATAGATAGATAGATAGATAGATAGATAGATAGATAGATAGATTGACCTTTACATACACACACACACACACACACACACACACCAGAGGTGGGTTTCAGCAGGTTCTGACCAGTTCTGGAGAACCAGTAGTGGACATTTTGAGTAGTTCAGAGAACCGGTAGTAAAAATTCTGATTGGGCTCCGCCAACATCTATTCTCTGCCTCCCAAGTCCGAACTGATTGGGACAAAATGGGGATTTTGCTGTGTGGTGGGAATGGAGATTTTACAGTATCCTTCCCCTGCCACACCCACCAAGCCACACCCACCAAGCCACACCCACCAAGCCACACCCACAGAACTGGTAGTAATAAATTTTGAAACCCACCACTGATACATACATACATACATACATACATACATACATACATACACATACGCACACACACACACAACTTATATATAATGTGTATGTATATGTACATGTACACACACAAAGGGGGGGGGGAGAGATAGCTATCTGTATAGGTATATGTATGTATGTGTGTGTAGATAGATATATGATAGAGCAGTGATGGCGAACCTATGGCACGCAGAGCCATATTGGTGGGCACACGAGTGTTGCCCTGATTTTCAGGCCTTCCGGTCCCACCGGAAGTCGGGAAACTGGCTATTTCCAGCCTTTGGGGGGATGGGGAAGGCTGTTTTTGCCCTCCCCCGGCTCCTAGAAAGCCTCTGGAGCCTGGGGAGGGGGAAAACAGGTCCACCGGGCCCACTGAGCCATCACGTGCCAAAAGCAGGGGGAAGTGTGGGGAGGTCATGTGCGCATGTGCAGGAGGGTGGGGCGCATTGAATTATGGATGTGGGCACCTGCACCCGCGACCCCCCATGCTCCCCACGCTTTTGGCACATGACGGCAAAAAGGTTAGCCATCACTGAGATAGATAGATCATCTATCTATCATCTATCTATCTGATAGATAGATAGATAGATAGATAGATAGATAGATAGATAGATAGATGTATATGTATATCTGTATATCTATCTATCTATCTATCTATCTATCTATCTATCTATCTATCTATCTATCAATCAACATAATATTGTGTCATTAAGCACCAGGAAAAGTTGTGATAGCACCACCACCACCAGCTTTCAGCAATGGTCAATCTTTCCCTCTCCTTTTCATTGAAGTATATATACACAATGATTAGTTCTTTATTTTATGTCTCCTGTTTCCTTCCATACCATTTAAGGTCTCTTCCTATCTACCGCTACAATTGGAAAGCCTCGTGAGGACAGGAAACATCAGGGGTCTGACCCAAGGCAAGATTATTATTTTTCCGACCCTGCCTATTTGAAGCTCTCTTCTTTCCCCCTGGACCAAAGTGCACAAGAGAGGGAGGAGGCCTTTAAGATGCTATATACCACTTATCTGTCTGGCAATAGCCTCCTGGAAATCACCAAGTCAAAGTGTCTGTATGGAGCACGACGCGCATAGGCAGACAGTGCTGACTCAGACGGCATATCCCTCTGACTCACTCTGCCAGCCAGCAAGAGATTTCCAGCAATGCAGATGATGAAATGAAGCAGAGGAATGACAGAGCTGATGAAGTGTTGACCCCAACGCCGTGTAAAAGTTCTACATGGGTATTACCAACTGATATGGAAGAGCAGCTGCAAACAAAGCATCACATTTTAAAGCATTCTTACTCATGCTCATAAAAGTGACGACAATTCCAAGAATACCAAAAACAACTTCCATAAAGCAGGGGTGGGGAACCGTGCCTCTTTTATGACTTGTGGACTTCAACTTCCAGAATTCCTCAGCCAGCGTGGACTTACTCCCAGAATTCCTCAGCCAGTATGGCTGGTTCAGGAATTCTGGGAATTGAAGTCCA
>JANHZT010003309.1:8063-21729 GCA_032468215.1 Stegonotus admiraltiensis | reverse complement strand
AGCAGTGAAATTAATCTCGTAACAAGCCAATGATGCCTCAGGGGAAAAAAATGTGCCCAGCCTATGTGCAGACAGACAAATCAGCATTCTTCGCTATGATGTCAGTTGCCTAATGCTTAATCAAGAGGGTAGAAAGGAGGACAGAATATATAGAAATCAAGGTTGCCCCAGAAATATGCCATCTGGTGCCAGAAGTCTGGCACCATCTGACTTCTTGATACTTTAATTGTGTGGACAGGCCAAGGATGCTTCTTGGCAAGGGGACAAGGCATGCTGCACAAATTCAATGGTTAACTTGGCACTGACTCAGAATCAGCTTTGAAGTTCAAAGCAGATTCTTGGCCTGGCACAGATTAAGGTTATCTTTTTCCCATTCTGTTCTTTCCTGGCGCAGAATAAATATCCAAGGTTGTTCTTGAGCATAGCGCTCTTAGTAAGAAGGAGAGTTCTATCAGTTAATGCTTTCAACCCCAATATAAATAACTTGGCTAATCTGGTTGAACACAAAAGCTCCCTTATAATTTGAAAAGAGATTGTTCTTGTGCCAAAGAGGAGAAATCCCACTCAAGCAGGAAGATTCTAGATTCTCAAATGAACAGAATACTAACTAGACCAGAGCACCAGGACTATTATTTCTTTATTCAAATTATTTAGTTCTTGCCTTTCAGGATACACAATCTGTGAACTACATCTGCATGGAGGGAAGCATGGCTTGTAAGTGTCTCCATATACAGTAAGCACTCTCACAGTATCAACAGTATGTCAGCATTGAGCAAGACTTCAGGATCCTTTCTATGGGGCAATGCTAGATAGGCAAGGAAAGAGTTAAATATCCCATACCTCTCCTGAGACTGCTCAAGCTAATAGCATAATTGCAGGAAATTAGCCCAACTGCATTGTGCCACCCAGGGGAAACATTCCTTGATTTCTGCTTACTGTATTCTTTATTAAGAAAAATCATACAGAAGCAGCAGCAGATTGAGCTAAACAGACTGCAAATTGGCACAAATGATGCCACTTCATGCTTGCTTTTGAAAATTAAACACAGCAATGTGAAACAATTCAGAATTAACTGAGAGGGATTTTTGTGGTCAAACTTGGGCATCTATAATGCCAACCATTTTCTCCTACTCTTCTGAAGAAGAGTCCCAGACCAGCAGTAGAAGAACCTTGATAGAGGCAATGCAGTAATATTGGACCTCATCAGAGTTTAGCTCAGTATTGCTGGCACAGGCTGGTAGTAGTTCTCTGCCCTTCAGGTAGACAGTTTGTTCCATCTGCACCTGGGGAAACCAGGGCTTGAACTTTTGCATGCAACACATGAAACCAACCATTGAACTATACATTAAGTGACTCAGCAGGGCATCTGATGGCATTCTAATTATGGTGTGAGTTTTTTAGATGGGTTGGCATGTTGGTCAGCAAATCATGGGGAAGAAATCTGAATTCACTGTAAGTACCTGAGAGGGCAACAGGCCAATTGCCTGTAGGTTTCCGTTTGCACACAGAGAAATGCTGCATAATGTGTGATGATAAGCAAAGTGATGAGTGCGGAGGATCATATTTGTCTGCTAATAACTCAGAGGCTGTTTCCCTAGGTGATCGTATTCCCTGAAACTCCCCCACAACCATGGATGGCTTAATCAGGAGAAAGGACAAGGTAGCCGGAGGTTGCCAAGAATCTTGTCAAATGTTTCCCTTGATCCCATCAAAAAGAACCCCACACCTTTCAGTTTCTATGCATTCCTGAAGGACATTCTGCAACAACACTTCTTAACATATTTGAAGTGTGTACGTGTGCATGTGTGTGTGCATAAATAGCTCTACATAGGATCTCCACAGCGCTACACAGGATTAAGCTAAAAGTCTTATAGGTACTTTATGAGCATTTCGGTGGGTTCAGCAGCTGCTCCCTTTGTAGGTTTTATTTATCTTGGCTTCACCCCAATTTTCTTCAGAGCCACATACCTAAATAAAGACCATTTTATTCTCAAACAGCCTTGAGAGATAGGATTTTTTTAAAAAAGGAAGAGAGAGACAACTTGTCTATACTACCTGGTTTTGAATCCGGACCTCCCCAGCTAAAGGCAAACATGCCCTTCTACTTACTTCCAATGTTTTGATATTTAGTTGGGGAAAAAGAACTTCTTTGAAACAAATTTCCCTAACTTTAGTAGTTGCCAACCTCTGGCAATACTTTTTTAACTGCTCTACCTAGACTGGAGTCCTTTTAATAGTGATACCTGCAGAACCTGTGCACATGATGAAGTATTTCTTCTGAGGTAGATTTTAAGGTGCTCATAGTTTATTCAATACCACACGGTCTCTGTCCATTAGATCTCTCATCATCATATGGCATACATTGACAGGGCACCTAATATCACAGGAAAATTAAAATATCCTGGGATCTTCTTTCCCAGTGGCGGTAGGCAAGCTATCTTCCACATTAGCCTATTTATCAAACAGATTGCTTAATTGAGGAATGCCCATAAACTTCCAAAAGAGAAATTCCCTGAGGAGAGGTATAGATTTATTTAACCCACTTTTATTTATTTTTATAGATAACTCAAGGCAGCAAACATACCTAATATTCCTTCCGCCTCTTATTTTCTACACAACAACCACCCTGTGAGGTGGGTTGGGCTGAGAGAGAGAGTGACTGACCTAAAGTCACCCAACCAGCTATAGTACCTAAGACAAAACTACAACTCACTGGTTCCTGGTTTCTAGCCTAGTGCCTTAACTAACAGACCAAACTGTTCTAGTGTTTTAAATCATCATTCGATGTTCTGCCCAGTTATATTGAGAACTATACAATGGTTATGATGATGCAACTTAAACCTTAAATTCTTACATGTGCAGGTGAATTCTTTTGTTTGGCGAGGAAATTGGGCCACCACTTCACCTTAAAAATTCTAAATAAGAACTCCTGCTTACTGCTCAACTCTGCTGCATTCCACATGTTTGCTGGCACTATATGTCAGGCATCCATATTGTGCTTTATTCACATTTTCAGTAGCTCATCTCCTCTCTCTTCCTTAAAGCCCCCTTTTTATTCTGCACTCTTGCTTCTTCCTAAATGCTGGTTATCTAAGGAAAGGAACAATTATTGTGATTCTCATTTTGAAAGAGCTGAGAACTAGTAGTGACACAAAGGAAGAGACTTCATTCAACCTCCCTAACACTGCCCAAAAAAATCTGTCATGAGCACCTATACTGCAACCTGTCTGAATCCAATCTCTCTGAAGAGATGTGGCACAATGTTTACCATTCCTAGCAATGAAGGGATGATGATGCTGTAATTCAATGGCCCCCAACCTTTTGGGCACCAGGGACCTGTTCCCTGGAGAAAGGTTTTTCCATGGACCAGAGGGGGTGTGATTTTGCGTGCTACCTGTGTCTTGTAGATAGGGCTTCACTTGTTTGCACAGGCCAGTTGCTGACATGTTGCAAACTGGTGCTGGCCTATGGACCAAGGATTGGAGACCCCTGATGTAATTTATCACACCTGGCCAGTCAGTGAAAGCTGACTCAGACACATAGCAATGGAGGTTGCAAAGTTGATTACCAGCCAATTGTCTTCATATATTTATTGGAATGTTTGATTCTAGTTTTTCAATTGTGCTGAAGACAGTATACAAAAAATGGTGCAATCCCTTTTATTTTTAGTTATTCAAACACAACAAGATAAATTGAAGCACAACTGATTGGATGGACTGGTGGTGGACTGAAAAATAAAACTCCTGAACTACCTTTAAAAAGTTAGGTAAGACCATCTCTCCTGAGAAGAAAGAGGTATTCCAAAATGTCCAAAGTTGTGTAAACTACGAAATAACCCAAATTTTAGAATCGGCTGAGAAACTTGCTCCCAATTATATTTTAATTCTTCCCGGACTTCAGATAAATGCTTCCTATGCCTGACCATTCATTTTTATTCATTTAAACATGTGGCATGAATAAGCATGCCACAGAAAGTAGAGAATCCCGTAATTCACTGGGAAATTTCTGAAGTAGCCAACAGAATACTTTTCCCCGAACTCAAACTACCTTACGTGCCACTAACAAAGAGAGGGAGGAATGTTCCGGTGGGACGCACTGCCAATAAAGTCCCAGGGCCACATGCCAAACAAACCAATAGTACTTGAGAAGGATGCTTATAACCGAGTTGGAAGGGATCTTGGAGGTCTTCTAGTCCAGCCCCCTGCTTCAGCAGGAGACCCTATACAGTACCATTTCAGACAAATGGCTGTTCAATTCCTGAGCAAGGGATCCCTGTCTCTCCCTTCTTTTACAGGCAGTCCTTGACTTACAACAGTTCATTTACCATGTTTCCCTGAAAATAAGATCCTGTCTTATATTTTTTTTGAACCCTGAAATAAGCGCTTGGCCATATTGCCGTGCGCTCAAAAGCCCGATTGGGCTTATTATCAGGGGATGTCTTATTTTGGGGGGAAACAGGGTAGTGACCATTCAAACTTACAACATCACTTTAAAAAATGACTTATGAGTATGACCACTTTTCACACTTACGACCGGTGCAGCATCCCTATGGTCACGTGATTTAGGTTCTGACGCTTCGACAACTGGCTCACATTTATGACCGTTGCAGTTGGAGTCGTCGGATTCCCTTTTGCAACCTTCTGACAAGCAAAGTCAATGGGGAAGCCAGATTCACTTAACAATTGTGTTACTGATTGTAACAAAATGGGGCGATTCACTTAAGAAACATGCCGAGAAAAGTCGTAAAATGGGGCAAAACTCGCTCAGCAAATTTCTCACTGAACAACATACCGTCATTGTAAGTTGAGGACTACCTGTACTTTCTTTTTCTTTTTTTCCCCTCCGAACATATGAAACAGCCCCCTTTCCTCTTCTCTTTCATTCCTGCTGCTATTATTTTCCTCTTCCTCCTGCGCTACCTCGGATAATTCAGCTCCTGCTCCTCGCTATAGGGACTTGCAACGTTTTAGAGCAACACCGAGCGGGCCGCTATGCCGAACGCAACAACAGGACGCCAGAAGGATAACCTGAGGCGATCTAATTGTCGACTCTCCGCCTCCTCTCCGCTTAGACCTCTTTCCAGGCTGGGAGAAAACTTCCCGTTTAGTTTCCCTGTTGCGCCGCCGCCGCCGCCGCCGCCCTATCCCTCTGCCCGCCCCCGGCTGCTTCACTCGGTTACCTCCACACGCGCCGCCTCTTGAGGCTCGGAGTGGCTCTCCACGCTGCCGGACGGCTCTTTCTACTTACCCTCGGCAGCTGTTTCCTCTTCCTTTTGCCCGGCTGCCTTGGAGCTTGCTCTTCCCGCCTCGGGGGCGCAAAAGATTGCGGAGGGCGAGGGGTTCCCTCACAGCACCCGAGATTCACCGTACATCCCATCCAACCAGGCTCTCGCGGTGATGGTGGGTGATTCCGACCCCCGTCTCTGCTGCCCTGGATGCCAACCGGGCAGCCAGGTTCAAGCCATCCTCCTCCCCATGCCCAACTGCAAGCTCCACAGCGGGCACCACGGAGAGTGGAAGAGACTGCCTGGTTGGCTCACCCTCTGGGCTGCCGCTGCTCCTCCCTCCCTCCCTCTCTCCCTCCCTACCCTGGGCCTGCCCGGACTACCTTTCTTCGTGTGGGTGCCTCTCTTTCTAAATAAACATGTTTTTAAGGGAATGCTATAAACGCACTGGAGATAGGGATAGCAGTGCTGGGAGGAAATAACTCTATACTCTTCATCACAAAAATGAAGCAAAAAGTAAGCAACCCAGGGATGAGATTTTGTCTAAGCCTAAGGAATAAGGAGCGACTTCAAAAGCTGGGAGTGCATCATGTTACAACATTAGTAACTAGAATTTAAATTGTATTTCTTGTGAAATATATTTGTTTCTCTCTCCCCCTCTCTTACTCTCTCCCTCTCTCCTACATGCTATCTCTCTCCCTCTCCCTCTCCATCCCTCTCTCTGTCCCTCTCTCTTATTCTCTCCTACTCTTTCTTTCTCTCTCTCTCTCTCAATCTCTCCCTCCCTCTCTTACTCTCTCCCTCTTCTACTCTCTCCTTCCTTCTCTCTCTCCAACTCTCTCCCTCCCTCTCCCTCTCCCCCCTCCCTCTCTCTCACACACACCCCATTACCCACAACATTACACCTCAGGGAAGGAAGACCATTGCTCCCAACCTAGGTGGCACTGTGCCTAGAGAAAGCCCAGAGATACTGAGATGAAGAGGATCTATTTTCTGACAGGATCCCAGAAGGAGAGGGGAGACGGAGAGAGTTCAGGAAACTGGCACATGTTACAGCTCCTGGCTCAGAGCGACAAAGAGAAATTGTCCCTGACTGAGAAAGAGGAGAGAGGAGAGGAAGGACACAAGGGCACATGATGTTGGTGGGGGCGGAAAAGCAAGCTCTGTAATGAAGTGAAGGATTGTCTGCTTCGATACATCAGGAGTCTCCATGCCAGACTGTGTGTTTGTGGGGGGGATACAACTGCCACCTCCCAAGGTGAATCATCAGCATTCTTCCTGGGAACTGACTATACTGTAGCAATATTTGCAGATACTTCATGTGTACAAACTATCCGTTTTCCTCTCCAATGAGGACTGAAATTGTTCTCTGACCTTTGCAGAGCAGATAAACTATTGTGAGCAAAACCCACTGCTTTGCGAGACAGCTGTTGATGTGCATCTTACAGCATTTTCATTGATGTAGTGTTTCTTTGTATTGTGAGCTGTCCAGAGTTGCTTAAGATGGGCGGCTATATAAATCTTTTAAATAAAATCAATCAATCAGTACTTTGTCACATTTTTTAATTTGAATGCGAAAGGTTCTGCTGGATTAAAACTTCAAGAGCAGTTGACAGAGGCAAAAAAACCCCCAACCATATAGCTTTACCTCACAAACAACTGGTTAACCAGTTAACTGATCAATAAAGATGCCTTTGAATTAAGCTCAACTCCTAATAGCTATACCAATGAAGTTTTCTCAGCAGTGTTGGAAAAGAGGCTGGATATTGCTTTCTTTTGAGCCTTGTCTTTTTTAATTTCCCAGTTTGATGTACCTGTCAGTAATTCTCCATAATTTCAAGCAAAATCCATTCCAAGTTCAACCTGGAGATGTCAGGACTTAGAAAGCTTTTGGTGTGTAAAGCAGTGCTGGCTTATAATCATGCTGCATAAATGTTTAATTCAATATGACAGTTCATCAATTTAATGAAATGAACCACAGACCACAACAGCTTCAACCAAAATAAGCATTTAAAGAATCTTAGAATTCTTTCTTGTGCTATTACGATTGACGAGTCTACCTAATAGGCAAGAAATCATTATCAGAGCTGAAAACACCAGGGAGCCACCCCAGAACAAAGCAACTTCGTATGTTCACATATAAGCTAATTAAGAATACGACTACTTTTGAAGAGAAGTATCTTAATTTCATTAACTAACTTCAATTAATTTTTACTTTTAATTGTCAATTGGAATATGTCAAAGAAAGCAAAGTTGAGAACAACCAAGAGTGTATTCTGCATTGAAATACTGTAATCCTACAGAAGTACAATTACAAGTGATTTTTAAAATCTTTTTCTGTGATAATTTAGAAAGAACGTCAGAACATTTGCCCCAAAACAACTCAGTGAACTTAAGCCTGAGATCTTTAAAATGGTGAACAAATATTCATTTTATCTACCGCTCTTCCTTCTTTCTATATTCGCATTTGGAAATGGATGGATGGATGGATGGATGGAGAAAAGCATTATTTTCTGCAGTCACATCACTTCATGTACCAATCCCTAACCTCCAAAAGAAAGAAACAACAACAAAAAGTGTTCAACAAGAGTTAATCTCTTTTTGCCTGGATGTGTAATAATTTACCATTCTTCAAAAATTGTAAAATGAATAAAGTTATTTTGAGTACAACTTCAAGAACTTTTAAGTTCTTTCATCCAAAGTAAGTCCCAGCCTAAGACATACAGGAAATAACTGGTTGGCCCCCATCTTGTTTGAATAGGACTCCACTTTTGCATTTGCAAAAGATTGATGCTTCTTTAAAGAGAGTCTAACTTTTTTTGTAAAGTCTCTCTCGTTAAATTACAGGCAGTAGAGTATACTCATTTAGGAAGTTGTGATGAGTCTTTTTAATGTGCCATTTCAAGCACAAGTGTGATGTACTAACTCCTTGCTAAATGTACTTACATGTGCTGTTGAACCAACAGCTTTCAGCACCTACTTGTGAATGAATTTAGCGGAAGCAAGCCTTCCATCCTGTAATCTCTAGCTGTAGTCTGGAGCACCAAGACTTAGGAGGAGCCCCTTTACAAGTAGTAACTTTAGATCAAGTGATAAAAGCAAGGATGGGAGTTCGCCAGTCCATAGGCTTAATTCAACCCTTCTCCAGTCCACGTGGATCCAATCTTAAAAAGTTTCTCCTCTTCCTTGGCAAGAAGCCTCTGGCTGATCTTTCCCAGGTACTTTTGAGTCACTGGAAGACCTGAAGCTGAGGGAGAAGAAGACTGGGACAATAACAATGGAAATCTCATCATTCAGAAAAGACTCCTTTATGAAATAGTTGTCAAACTATTGCTGTCCAGGTGTGTTACCCATCTTGTCTATCCAATATAGAAATCAACATTACATCTCCTACAGCTTCCATTCTTCATATTCAACCTTTTCAACATTTCAGAGCTGGCAACATAGTTAACATGTCCTTTAACCAAAGAGGGTTATTTCCACAGGATCTGTCTTTCCAGCTTCTGCAATCTTTTGGCTTCCAAACATGTTGGACTTTTAGTTCCCATAACTCCTTAGTCAGGATTTTTCCTTTTCCTGCTCATCTTATCTTCCTTCTGCATCATATTTTCTGTGAGCAAGTTTGATGTCAGGGACTTCCATTCTTACTATTTTATGTCAGGGAGATTTTCAGGATGAAGATCGGAATATAAATGCTTTAAAATTCAGTGAAAAAAGTAGATTACAGACACATATATAACTATAAGTTCTTTGACAGGGTATAGAAGAAACGATAACATCTAGAACATGATAGATGTGTTCTCCAGCTTTTCCTATAATAGCCTTGATTAGCAGGATCTTAACATTCTAGAGCTACATTAACTTCGGAGCCTAACCTGATTTATCTACATGTTGTAACACACAACTGCAAATATGTATGTGGAATCACGACTGCAACCTGGAGTTCTTTTTCTCTAGAAGTTCTTCTGTCTAGATAAACTATATTGAAGTTAGCCCTGATCAGTAACATGAAAAATGTTATTGTGGCATATTGGCATGTTATAAGGAAACAGGAAAGAGGACAGGATTGCTGCTAATCCTTATTATACAAAATCCCCATGCTTTCCATATTTCTCATCGCCCTATGGTACTATGGATCTATTATTATTGTTCATGTCATCAAAGACTTTTCAGAGGGCACAGTTTGGGACTTCAGCTCATTAGCATTTCTATATGTAGAAAGAGCCTCTCAATACATATGTGTCGCATAAAGTGAAGGGCCAAAGCAATGAGATCCAATCCCACTCCCAATCCTCCTTTCATCACATTGCTAGGATAGAACTCAGTTGTGTCTCAATTGATAATTATTCTAGTATCCCTGCACATGGTCACTCATGCCCTCGTCACCTCCCGCCTGGACTACTGTAATGCTCTCTACATGGGGCTACCCTTGAAGAGCACCCGGAGACTCCAGTTGGTCCAGAATGCGGCCACACGGGTGGTTGCGGGAGCGTCTTGGCGCTCCCATGTAACATCCCTCCTGTGCGAGCTGCACTGGCTGCCAGTGGTCTTCCAGGTGCAATTCAAGGTGTTGATTAACATCCTTAAAGTGCTCCATGGCTTAGGACCAGGATATTTACGGGACTGCCTTCTGCTACCAATAGCCTCCCACTGGCCAGTACGCTCCCACAGAGAGGGACTTCTCGGGGTGCCATCGGTCAGACAGTGCTGACTGGCGGCCCCCAGGGGAAGGGCCTTCTCCGTGGGGGCACCTGCCCTCTGGAATGAGCTACCCCCCCCCCAAGGTTTGGAGGATCCCAGACCTCCGCACTTTCCGCCGGGCTCTTAAGACCTTTCTTTTTCAACAAGCTGGGCTGGCCTGATTTTTAAGGGGTGGTTTTTAAATTGGCGTTAAATTTTGGGGATTTTAAATGGTTTTAATGGGGAGCCAAAATTGTTTAATTTGATTTTAAAATTACTTTTACCTTTTGTATCGATGTATTTTATTATGGCTGTACGCTGCCCTGAGTCCTTCGGGAGAAGGGCGCTATATAAATATTATTAAATAAATCGATAAATAATAGTAGACATAAAAATAGGAGAAAGTCCCAGACAGAAACTGATTAACTGATTTAAGCCATCTCCTTTTGACCAAGAATGCAGCTGAGGGAGGATGTCTACCTCATGTGAATTATGACTGTGATGACAAACCTATGGCACGCGTGTCAGAGGTGGCACACAGCGCTCTGTGGGCACGTGAGCCATTGACTGTTCAGCTCTGCTCCTGCCGGCCAGCTGGTCTTCGGGTCTCTGCCACGCACACGCGGGGGGCGGGCTCATGCATGGGGGCCATCTGTGCATTGCATTTTGTGGGTTCGGGTGCACTTTGGGCACTCAGTCCAGAAAAGGTTATCCATCACTAGACTATGACCTCATGCCTTTTCCTCAACCCCTAGGACTTACCATTAAACAATCCATTGACTTCAGAGGGTGAAAGCCCAGGTCAGTTCCCTGCCAGGGGGATACATTCCTGCCATATTTCAACTAACTGAAATCAGGAGTCACCAGCCACCAAAGGCCATGAGAATGCGGTGGGAGAGGGAGCCTTGACTCCTAGAAGGAAAGTTGTGTCTAGGATTGCATACCATCTATCTGAGAAAGGGTTTATATAAACTGTTTCAAATAGCTAACAAACAATGGAGTCATCACACTTTCTCAAGGCCTAATGGGCAGCCAACCAGGAAGCACTACAGTTCTAGACCCTGTTGTAAATAATGTTCAGTCCACTGTCATCAGCTTTGTTTTTTTCAATTTGCCACACTGAGAAAGTACAGATGCCTTTCTGGCAATCTCTGTCTTCTCTTTATAGCATACTGCACAGTTTCAACAGGAAAGCAAGATCCTGTTCAAAGGCATGGTGAAAATAGTCTTGAATTGCACTAATAAGAGGAGACCTGGACAAGGAATATTCCCTTACCAAGCGAATACATAACACTTGTATCGTACAATAGTAAGATGCAATTATTTCAGCTAAAAGGTTTTTTTAAAAAATATTTGACAATGCAGATGATGTTTAACAAGGGTTATGTCTTAACTTTTCTATGCTCGAAAATATAATATTATGAAGGGGAAATAGACTCATAGGTTTGGGGCTGTTTTGCAGGTGAGCTGGATTGGTTCAATATTAATAAAGTTGTTAATATGGTATTGAAAAGAGAAATAAGATTTTAAAATATGAATGTACTATAAAATTATATACCAAAATTTTGGAATCCATTAAGTAATAAATCTGTGTCAGGGCAACAGAGGATAGTGGGACAAACACTCCACAAGAGCATGGTTTTGTAATCATAGTTTGTTGAATAAACCACAACTGAGAGAGTTCACATGTCACACAGAAGCATCAGCCATGCAATAATAATGGCTGGATTTACACAACACACAAATCCTAAAGAAAGCAAACTGCTCTATATCTTTGTACTCTATATTAATCAAACCACTTAGTAGCATGATATTAACAACTTTAAGAATGGTAGGTATCAACAGCCTACTGAATGACAAGTTGATATCGTATACCAATTCCAGATAAATATACCAGTTGTTATTTAAATATCTTCATGTGGGGTTCTTGGTACTATTTGACTTTGGTTGCCTTCTTACAGATGTTCCATTGCCAAACTAGGTAACATCATTAGCATTGATGATGTTACCTAGTTTGGCAATGAAATATTTGCAAGCAAACAATCAAGCTCAGAGAGCATCAAGGACCCCACAATTCAATCCCGAGCTACAAATATTCTCTTCTATTGGTACCAAATATCTTCATCTATACAGTATATGCCTCTTGGAAATCAAGGAAATTTGCAATACAAACATCAGTTTGATGACATAATATCATTTAAGTAGAGAACAATATGAAAACAGATAAAACCCAGATTAATTAAAGAATAGCTTTTTCCTATTCTGACATAGGAGATTGCAGACCATTCCTGGTTAAGTTGCCTGAAGTTGCTTAATTCAAAAGTTTGCCCATTCTTTCCAGGTACAACAGACTACAGGACCCAAGGGAAGCCTGCTATTTCAGAACTCCAAAGTGAAACCTTCACTTTCTGCAACCAGGGCTGAGGAAGCCACTTTTTGATGGGTTGTGGACTGTCAATCAAGGGAATCAGTGTAGACTAAATGGTGGAGGGAATTACAATGATCTTTCATATAGAAATGTTGAGAGCTGATCACCCTTCCATTCTGTACCACCCTCTTGAAACACCTTTTCTTTCTTCCTCCTCCTCCAGCTGATCTCCATCCCTCACATATTCTTCTCATCCAGCCTCCTATATCACTACCCCCTCACTTTAGATCCTGATACTAAGCAACAGAGTAAAACATTTTTTTCTTAATAGAATATTTATTTATTTTATTTATTTATTAATTTAATTTCTATATCGCCCTTTCTCCCGAAGGACTCAGGGCGGTGAATAGCAAACTAAAAACCCAAAAATACATAAATACAAGTTAAAAAACCAATTAAAACCAGATTAAATATTAAGCTGTACATATGATTAAAACCCCAATTAAACCCAATAAAAATTTGACTAAAATTTAAAATAAGTTAAAAATTTAAGCTAGCCAGGCTTGCTGGAAAAATAAGGTCTTCAGAGCCTGACAGAAGGTGCACAAATCCGGAATCCTCCGCAGCTCCGGCGGCAGTTCGTTCCAGAGGGCAGGGGCACCCACAGAGAAGGCTCTCCCCTTGGGTGTCGCCAGTCGGCATTGTCTGACCGACGGGACCCCAAGGAGCCCCTCTCTGTGAGAGCGCACTGGTCGGTGGGAGGCTATTGGTAGCAGATGGCGGTCTCGTAAATATCCAGGCCCTAAGCCATGGAGCGCTTTAAAGATGTTAATCAACACCTTGAATCGCACCCGGAAGACCACCGGAAGCCAGTGCAGCTCACGCAAAAGCGGTGTAACATGGGTTTTATTTTATTTTATCAATTTTTAGTATACCCATTGGAGCCATTTTATTTAAATAATATTTTTCAGAGATAATAACAGAGTAGACCACAACACAGGCAAAGTTTTGGCCGATGAGGACTAATAAGGCATGGGAAAAAGAAAGAAGCGCCATGGCACCAGCCCGGGATCTCTCCCACCAATGAAGAATGCAAAACAACCAAAAATTGACGAACTCTTTGCTGACAAGAGATCTGTAAGTAAAAATATGCCCCCCCCTCCATTTCCAACAATCCAGAGAGGTTAGAATGGGATCGGCAAAGAGATTTGACAAAACAGCAGATACTAGACTTTCCCAATCTGGGGGGGAGGGGAGCAAAATGATAGCCAGCTGTTTTCACAAACAATGAGTCCAGCTACAGCCTGTATGGAGACCGAGATAAAGTCTAAAAAGTTTAACAACAAACTAATCCAGAGTGTAGAGAGCTTACCGTGGGAGAATACAACAGAGTT